>CABFOW010001223.1:17828-127582 GCA_902141385.1 Timema californicum | reverse complement strand
ATTATTATTATTATTATTATTATTATTATTATTATTATTAGCACCGCGTCTTACTACCCGTTCGGGTTATACGCACTTACGCTAATGTGTAATGGTAGGGTGATTGTGAGATGAAATTGAGAACCTACATTTTAACGTGGAACCCGAACCACGCTGGAGGCCTGGCATTTCCCACATTCACAAGATGTCTTGTCAGAGGTGAAGGAAGGGTTTGGTAATCAGATAAATCTGTGACAAGAACGAGGATTGAACCCCTAACCCCAACACACAAGTCCGACACCTTAACCCTAGACCACCAGGTCACCCACAGTAATCATAGCATAAAATTATGTATGTATCTCTAGAATAATCTGAGTTCAATTAATACTTATTGTATTCCATTATATTTAAAACGAAAAGAAAGACACTTTAATTTGATTGTATGTAATTAATCCAAGATAAATGTTTAATGTAAATCAAAAACTACGTTTCAAAGACCATAGAGAAAAAACAGCATCTAGTCTTTAAAGTATTACTTTATTAGCTTGACTTGCTGAAAGTGAATGTGGGACCCCCTCCCCACCAAAAAAATAGATATATTTTTATAACTAAAGCAAGCCCGGACCTATTACAGTTTTCAAATAAGTATGTAAATTTTTACAAAGCTTTGAGTTTCATATTGTGTATTTATTTTTATATCGAGGACTTGCTTTTTGGTTCCTTTCCTAAATTAATACCAGTGGAGGTGTGAAGCAAATCGATAGGGGACTAAAGTAGTTCAGGGTAGAATAGCATCCCCCACCCCACCCAAAGAGGTAAAATGGGCCTATATCCCGTTGTTGCACGCCCATTGTGAGTATGTAAAACTAGAAACTGGCTAGTCGCTCCATAAATAGTTGTTTGAGTAATGTATTTATGATGTTTGTGTAGGACACGATGGTTTGAAATGTAATGCTTCCCTAAAACCATTTTATAGCCATGAATTTTAAACACTAATAAAGTAATTTTGGCCCAAATTTTAAGCCAACACAAGCGTTAAAACATAATGTTAATAATCACAATATATTTATTTAATTGTAAACTTGAATGATTATAATTTATTTAATTTCTAGTTACGTCTTATATTTGTGAGGTTTTATTAAAATTGAAGTTATTTAACATGCACATTTTTAATCAACTCATTATATCAGTACACGACTCACAAACTAACTTAATTATAGAACAGTCAAAGCATCAATCCCTCTACTCTTAATTCCTCACTGAAAATAAAAGCACTAATAATTGTAACAAAGATTAAAGCTTCATCCATGCTGGAAATCAACCCCGAAAATTTAGATTAATAGGCGGACACGCTAAAAACTGAGATAAGGTATCTAACCTGTGTGCAAATAATACAGGTGGGACACAAAAATACCAAATTGCCTCCTTCCTCACTTGCTGATAGGAGTAGTTTCTCTCATGAACATGATAAGACGGACACAACTTTGCTCAGGTGATGGCGGAAACCACTTCCAGCACCTCTTGTAAGGGTAATTATGCCATTCTTCTATTATCCATTAAAAACAAACCAACAACAAACCGGACAAGGAAAACAGGGTTTGTTCTTCCGTGGGCCATCCCTGTATTTTACTTTTATGACAGGACGGCAAACAACGCACCGAAAATAATAATATTATTTTGTCTTTAAAATGATGACATTAAAGAACATATCTTGAATAAAGCTTATTTTTACAGAATATGTTTCTACCATTCACTTTTATTTGACGCCTTTCCCTGAGTTTTAGCCTATCTGCACACATTGAGAAGATTATCGCTGTCAACCACATCATGTTGTTGTTGTTATTTTTTTATCATAAAGACTATTTTTGTAGTTACTTGACAGTTACATCAAAAGAAAGTGACATCGAAACCCTGGTTTCAGTCCACAAAGCTACCCCGAGCGGGATATGGTGAAATAATCTTCACGATAAGAGGGAGAGAAATATGTAAGGGGCGTTTTCTCTCGGGGCAGGAGAGGGGGAATGTTTCATTCGTCCCTTTAAAGCTCAAGAATGGCGTCACAAGGGGATCAAACGCAGGGAAAGAAAATGTTTAGCACCTCCTTTTAACATCGTCCCCCATCAAAGTAGAAAGTGTTTTTATAGAGCTATACGAGCATTGACGTCAGCTGCAACAAGGTTGTCAAAAATATAATCTTATTTTACTTCACATGAGTGGATTGAAAGTTATACAAAACCTTAAATGGTTGAACACACATGTATACTAATATGAAATTAATCATTAACGTATAAATGCAGGTTATATACTTTAATATCATAAAACAGTTATTTATATATTTGGTATTGTTATAAAAGGTAGACTTGAAGCTTCAACAAAAATTAGGAAGTTAAACACAGTTCAAATCAAATTTGATTTAAAGAGTCCATCTCACCCCATGAAAAAATGTCTTAAAAATTACAGCTATATTTTTCCGGTCTAAATCGATGGGATTTTACTTTATTTTTTTGTTTTCTTTCATAGGTATTGATATTTTTATATATGTGCACTAAGTTTTAATAGATATTTGGGCTATTCGCTACTCACAGATATTATCCACTAAAAATAAAAGTTGTACATCACATGCCTTACGTATAAATATATTAAATTGCTTTAGTAACCCATATAAATGCAAAAAAAAAAAAAACACTTTTCGTCAAAGTCGGACTGTGACATATACAAGTAATACAGCTAGAACCAGATGTCACATCGTACTGGATCTTTCTATATTCTTCATTAGAAAACAGCTGTTAAACCCAGACCAGTGAACCCATTTAACATATTAAAATAATATTAAAACATTTAAAAATTAGTATTATTTGAAAATGAAAGAACTAGTTAACTGATCCTAATTTATATGTTGTAAAGCTATGAAGGAAAAAAACACACTTGTATTAAATTTCTGGCTCTAGCGTAGACGTGTAATTAACATCACAATTAATAATGTGAGACGTGGGTTCTTGAAACCGTCATACAAAGTAAGGAGGCCTTATATACACGTCAAGGAAATTGTATTAAATTTAGTCTTCGTAATAATCAGAGTTGGCTGTTCGGTGGAGGTTCAACTCTGAATTAAATACGCTATGCTACATTTTTAAACGCTAGATTTATCCATTTTCTTTCAAAACTACACATGCTGTTGATTTTACAGAACCTCCTTCATTCTTCAAATATTAAATTGAATAACATCATGTTAAAAAGTATCACTGTTAATAATAATAATAATAATAATAATAATAATAGTAATAATAAATTCTATTTCAACTTCCTTTATTATAGTGCTGGCCAACAGTCGTAAGACCTATAACAGGCCAGCACTGAAAAGTACACAAGTACCTTACAAATACATAATAATGAGAAAATAAGATAAATATTCATAGCTACATAAGTATATATATACTGATGAGTGGTTACGAAAAGATAGTAAATAATAATGATAAGAATAAAAATTGTCAATAATAAAAAATAACTAAAGAGTTGTAAAGCAAATATATTTAAAAATCAGTACCAATAAGCAAAAAATAAATCAGAATACTGTAACTTTGAGTATTAGAGGCAGAACCTCTACAGGATAAATTATTGATATGGGAGTTCCTTAAATAACTCTCTGAGTTTAGCTTTCCTTTTATGATAGAAGTCGAACTCAACAAATATAGAACTGGCGCTATGGATACAATAGACTAAAGGGCCTACTTTATGAGAGCTATTGAAAAAAAATCATTTTGGATAACGAGAAGTCCGATAAGGGATATACACAACTACATGATCAAGGGCAAATATGCAAGAAATTTTACTATTGAAAATGTTTAAAACAAACCATTATATTAAATAATAATAATAGCATTATGGCATTGTCGTAGACAGATTTTGTAGAATAGTCTGTAGTTTGGTGTCCTCTCATACAAAAATATAAGGTATGGCGGTACATTTTGGTAATCTTTCAATCATCAGTCTGAGATGAAAATATGTTATCTTCAAGTGACAGGGGTTTTGGTCTAGTAATGAGACCTCAAAATATCATAAACCACGTCACCCAGACGATCTCAGTTGCAACCATAGCCGAGAAAACAAAAAAAAAAATTGATTCCAATCTACGATATTCACCAAATCTTTACGATTAGTATCACACGTGAATGATGATTCTATATAGGGAGATGCCTATAGCCTGTAAAACCTATGTTTAACGATCTTAAATAGAGATCGTCTTTTCTATCCAAACATTTAAATACAAACTCGTAATGATTAGGAAGAGAATGGCAATTATTTTAAACATAAGTCCTCAAACATAGGGAATACACTATGATTAAAACCAAATATAAACCAAGTATTCACATAAACTTATTCCTTAAACATCTTTCTCTATTTTTGTAACACTTAGATAACATAAATAAAATATTTTAATTTGAATTTATTGTTAAACATTGTTAAATCAGATAATTTTACTATCTAAACTAGTCGCTTTGGTTCTTCTTTATTAAATTCATAAAGCTACCAATTATTTAATTGTATTAGTTTGTTTTTAAAAACAAATTTAAAATAAAAGAATAAAAATATACTGAACATATTTTTTTCATTTGTATTCATTGGCAATTTATTTTACCACAAATAAAGAAATTTAAATCTCAAATTTATTAATCTATAATCGTTGTGGTATATTATATGATAAAAACATCTGCAAATGAAAAAAATATTAATTGTTATAAATTACGTAATTAAAAAGCCTTGCACGTTTTTTATTAGCTATGATGCAATCTTATATTATTGTTATTAAGGTTTTAAGGCCCATCGACACATTGAGGTCATTAGGGCCTTACCGCAATATTATAGTTTGTTACATTTGACACATGTATTTTTTAACATTACTAAACAATATATGAAATTTAATGGTAAGGTCCTTTTAAAAAAAAGTATCTTTTAATGCTTGTTTCTTGAGATATAGCCTTCTTAGAAAACATATGTCTAAAACTTGTCGCCCACTAGGGCACACCGCGTGCAGCTTTGCCAAGAAGAAAAGTCCACTGTCTGCTTCTTATGAATTCAAATAGTGTTACGTACACTACAGTGCGGCGCACCTTTAGCGCTGCAGCGGCTTGTGGAATTTCCGTGTCAGAAGGCTAGAAATTTCTAGAGCAGAACTTTTCCTCTGGGCGCGTCGTGGTGCGTCTTTGTATGCGGGGGTATACGTATAGAACCACGGTAGGAATTCACTTTCTTGTCATTCCGACGCATCACTCGGGTGCGTTGGTTTAGTGTCGGAAGGTCTCTTATTAAAAGACGTTAATTTTTGTTGTTTGCGTTTTGTCTTCTATTCTCACTGGATACCCCATGAAAGAAAGGAGTGAATAAATATATATATTGTATGTATGTATGTATGTATGTATGTATGTATGTATGTATGTATGTATGTATGTATGTATGTATGTATGTATGTATCTGTGTGGGTCATCTCGATAAAGTAGTCTCACTTCCCGTTCATTTTATCATATTTCATCGGTAAATATAGAACCGCCGCACGATACCCCCCAAAATGTGTTTTCTACCACGAATCCGCTTAAAGAGCCAGGTAATCCACACGCAGAATCAAATTAGTCTCGGGGCACTTTGGGAAGTCATTCATAGACAACCGATGAGCCCTTGGCCCACTTGGGGTACCTGAGTCCGTTGGCGTCGGACTTGAGATGGGGCGTTCCCGAGGGGGGCGGGGGGGGGTGATCTGGGATGGAGGTAAGATTGGACTAACCTAACCAGATAGAATGTTAACTCCAAGGTAATGTGTTTTTAACAGCTCGTTCACACGATGAGGTTTAGGTCGTTTTGCCCTATTGTTATTTTTTACCATACGCTGCAGTGGCGCATGAATTTAAATGTGCGCGTTCACACTATACGTTTAGCAACCCTATAAGGTAAAATGTCTTAGTAGGTCAATCTTGACATTAGGTTTTGTCAATATGAAACCTTATGCTGGGATACGATAAAAAAAACTAATCGGCTGCCAGTGGCACATATATTGTAATGGAAGCGTTCAGATGATAATGTGTTTTTATCTTATGGAACAAAGTTGTTGAGGAAAGACTGTCCGTTCACCAGCCAGTCGGGGTTCAACTTTGCACATGTAGAAATAAAAAAGGCCTGCAAATATGGTATAAGACATCGGACTCAGACAAAGACAAGTATTTAAAAAAATTAGCACGGAGGAAAATATGTGTAATGTTAAAGGAAAACATTTGTAACAAAAGAAAAGGAAGGCTTTAGGTCGTTTATTTTATTTTTTTCATAATAATTATACTATGAGGAGAAGATTGCGATGTATAACATAAAGACTCTTTTACTTTTTTAAATCCTGATAGATCTTGGCTTTATATTTAAACAAAAGATTGCACACATTTCTGATGAAATTAATTGTTTTAAATTATTTTTAAAACAATTGAATGTTCTTTGTTTTTATCTTATTTTTAATGATAATATTGAGTGTATATGTAAGTTTTATTCTTTTACGGTGAAGACTGCTATATCAATACATAATAAGAAAAGTATTCACGTCCATCTTACGAGAAAGATGATAAAATAATTAGCATAAATACGGGCATACGAGTACGCTGAGTATAAAGAAAACCTATAGGTAAATTATACCTATATAGGGTTCAATCCTCGGTCGTGGCACAGATTTATCTGATTTGCCAAACCCTTCCTTCACCTCTGACAAGACGTGTATTAATCACAACTTGTGAATGTGGGGAATGCCAGGCCTCCACCGTGGCACGGATTACACGTTAAACTGTAGGTCCTCCATTTCATCCCACAATCACCCTACCATTACACATTAGTGTAAGTGCGTAAAACCCAAACGGGTAGTAAGCCTCGGTGCTAATAATAATAATAATAATAATATAGGTAAAAAACTCATCGTGTGAACACTGCATTAAATTACCACCTAATAGTTTAAAAACCTATAAGGTAGAAAAACCTCGTCGTGGGAACGAGATGTAAAGGAAGCTTTCATGCCAAACACACTATAAGGATGTTGACACCACTAAGAAGGTGACACGAACTATCCTGTTAATATTGAAGATCATCGTAACGTTCTTGACAAGGCGGACAATATGATGTCACGTCGCATGGCTGGCCAAAAATTTGAAATGCTTGTCGATTGGATTACCACCATCTTGAATCTGTCGTATCAGTACCTTCATTAGTAACCGTTCAAAGAAGATAATTGGTCGTTAAGAGGTTAACAGTGTGAAAAAAGCAATGTTGACAATTAACTCTACATAACCCATTTGGGTGGCTGGCCACAAGTTCTAAGGTACTACTCTCGCTTAGGACTAGACTGCCGATGACGGGGAGATCGAGGTTCGATCTTCGGTCGGGTGTATTGAGAGTGGTTTTTCCAAAATAGTTTTCCAATCTCCCTTCACTCAAATGTGGATAGATTTCCTCTAAATATAACCTTCCTATTCCCTAAAACCATTAGCTTAACTAATACGTATGCGTAAAACTCAAACTGTTAGTAATACGTGGTGCTAAGAAAAATCAACTCTACATAGCTATTAGAAGCTATATCTACGATTAATAGGATAGACTGGTTTGTTTTAAAAGCTACAAGCTGCAGTTGCAAACCCTTATCTTACTGTGAGGACATAGTAAATGATTTATCGATAGACTAATGTGAACAAAGGGAATAGTTGGCTTTTGTCTTTATATTGAATTGAGTGTGATCCTTCAAACCTTTGTGATTCTAGCACCGTGCTGCAAAGATCTATTGTAACTAGTGGATTGATAATACTTTTTATTCTCAACGCTGTGTTTTGACCTATTTTCATAGAAAGCTCCTTTTAAAAATACAAACTTTTTAAATGCCAACATTAATAATATTTTACTATTTAACTAACGTTAAATTTTATATATTGATAATATCTATAAAAATATAGTAGTGATTCAGATTCCCTAAATTGACGTATGACTATATGTTAATATATCTAGTAGCCTTTATAGATATCAAATAAGGCAATTCCTATGAAAATTGGACTGGAACTCTCCGTTTTGTTTTTGCATGTAGCGTTCGTTGAGTGGGAACATTAATTTTGCTAATGAGACAGTGCTGACATGACAGGAGTACGATCAAGGATTGGTGTTAACAGTGTCATAGCTTATATGTTGACGGGATTTGAGAGTATTCTAACGACCTAGTCAGTTCAACAGTATATTAAACTCCAAATATGAACTTTTCGAGCATCATAATCGTATGTAGGTATGTACGTTTTTAATCGAAACATATACCCGCATCTATGTGATAACGGAATAAAATGTCAATCTCATCTAGTCTGATTAAATATGGTTGAAAAATAGCACGGTAATCGAACTCTATTATATATATATATATATATATATATTAGCGCTACGTCTTACTACCGTTTCGGGTTATAAGTTTATGTACTAATTACGCTAATGGTTTTTGGGACTAGGAAGGTTATATTTAAGGAAGTGTACCCGAATTCTCGTGGAGGGAGAGTTGAACCTCAATCTCCTCGTCAACGGCAGTCTAGCCTACAACAAGAGTAACGCGTTAGACCACGTGGGCACCGAAGCGGGTACTTGTTATATTATCTATACATATTTAATATAATGAATATCAGCATACATTTTTCAAATTACTGTAATTACGGCACTCTCCATATGGAAGCGGCCACAATACAATCTTGTCTAGATCAGTGCTATAGTAGGCTATCGGCATGCTAAATCAAGGGTCCCGGGTTCGGGTGTAAATTTTAAAATATTTGTAAAATATATACAGTTAAGGCTGTACTCGAAGCCAAATATAATATCAGAGTGTTATTAAATATAGTAAAAAAATTAAATCTTGACACAAGAATTGAATCGGACTCGTTGGCTAAGCGCGCCAATGCTTTTACCACTGAGCTATTCATGAATGATGGCGTGCTTATGGTCCATGTAGGGTCTATATTCAATAATAATCTAAGGCTGTATGTGATAACATGTGAATTACTCGACTCCTAAAGCTAACACTAAAACACAGTAGCCAGCACATGACTCACTTGGTTGGTGATAGTCACGATAAATTTACTTATGGATACAGACGTGATCTAGGATACATATTTCAATTAGATATGTTTTTCTAATATTTTTAAACTACGTATAATCTAATTCATCTCTTATGGTTTTCTAGTGAAGGGGAAATGGGGCTTGATTCCTGGCAGAATGATATTAAGGTTGCTCTCCTATGTAATTTACTATTCTAACTCTGGGAAATTTGAGTACATTTCCTCCAAATTCTTTACCTCTCATCCCTTCTCCATTAGGATAATTAAAAACGAGTAACTCTATTTGTTAATTTAGTGGTCTAAGGCAGGGATAGCGAAACTTTTTTGAACAGTTTCCCCTTAAAACCAAGCTGAATTTTGGACCATACTAGTATGACAACTCTTATATAAATTTTGAATATTTAAAAGTCAAAACTTGTTGAATATTATGAAATGTAACGAATAGCTCAGATACAATTGTAGATATTTTAGGAGTGGTTTGATTTTAAAAAGGAAACCTTTTTAAATTATCGAAGTGAGTGTCTTAAATATTATTAATTTCATTAATTTGAGGTAAAAACAATGAGAATAACATTTGTAGAGTAAAAAAAGACCAAAACTTTATATAAATGCTAAAATTAAAAACATATATAATCTTTTCTATATGAGTTTGAAACATATTTAGTATTTTGCTAGTCAATATATTTGTATTCAGTTCATAGCTTGTCTTCAAAAACACACAAGACAATTTATAACCGTTGTCTTCACAAAGTTTATTGTGACGTGTTAATGACATGGCTGTCAAAATCTCAGGGTTCCACAAGCCTCCACAGGGGTTCCGCTAGATTGTCTCGGGAATCCAGGACATACATTTATATAACTTTTAGATTTTATAAGACTTTAAATAAAAGGGTAGACCATTTATATGAATTGCTAACCGCAGATAGGAAATTTGTCCAAAAACCCTAATTGTTCAAGAGAGACAAAAAACTATTTTCCAGTTGTTTTGGTGATAAATATGTTTAAAAAAATATTTTTATTTGAATCTTATTTTAATTTCAATCATAATATCTGCCTTAACTTAAATTAAGGTAGTTTCTGAACCAACTTTAAGTGATGGACCTGTTCCCTTTTTGCAGTAAATGATGTGTGGTAAATAAAGATAGTAACAACATTGGATGTTTTATTTTATTTTACAGTTTAACTTGCTTGTAATTGTAAGTGAACATGGTTGAGTCAATTATTTTCACTAGACTACCACTATTTGTAGCCGGCCATGTTATAATGTTGTTCCAAAATCCGATTCTCTCTTCGGTCACATACACCAGAGATTTCTTAATGTCCTCCATGTTTGCAGTATTGATAGGTATCTTTCCTGTGTAAGCCTGTTTGTCTGGAAGTTTAAGTTTGGGTTTCTTAATTTGTAGGTGTCTTATAAAAATGCTACATTGTACTTCAAAGAGAGCATCAGAGGAGAAACACAGCTCATGGTATTTTGAAAGTTGCAAAATATATGTTTTGTCTCTACTTACTTCTTTTCCATAAGAGGTATTACTGAGGCAGGTTTTCTTATAAAACTAGGGCCACTAAGCTTTGTAGTCCATGATTGCATCCGTTTTTATTTCAACTATAGAATATTTATCTTTAATCTTTGATGATGTTTTGATTAGATCAACTACTTCCGGAATGGTGTAGTATCTCTCCTCCCTTCTCGGTTTCCTTCTAATGATGCTGAGGTCCCTATCAGCAGGCATGGAAGAATGTCCTCTAAGCGGAAAAATAAATGTATTATTTTCATAAATCTTTTTGTTTCACAGAGAGTCATCAAAAGTCGTGTACCGTGGCTACAAACTATCCTCACCACCAACTTCCACTACCTAAAAAAGGTGTATACACACTTATCCCATTTTACCTGGAAATCAGCGTCTTGTATGGATCATCCACACACGTCAACACAGAACACTGTTGATCGTTCAAGTTGGTAAGAAAACTAGAATTAAGACATGGAGTGCCATGTGACCTTGTTCGCTTATCCCCGAGTTGAGGACGCTGCGCAGGCGCTAAAGCTTGGGGAAAAGAGCGACAATTGCTATCACGTGTGTCTCCCCCAGTCCCCTCAAAGTCATCCTCTCGACGTTGTTCGCAGGCCTCTATGAGAGGGCCGTTTCTGATTAGCTGAAGATGACTTATTTGGTCATGGAATACCTACCTACCATTTTTCCCCCATGTTCTAAGTGAAATATAAGCCGGTACCTAGAACGGAACGATTACACTTTAATGCAATAAGGATTTAGGAACTAACAACATGTAAGTGTGTATTATTTTGGGAAAGGTTTTTTATATTCTTTTTTTTATTTGAAAACCGGGTAGCAACTAAACTCTTTCTAGATTATGTAGGAATCAAAGCTGATAATGTTTCGGCATATTGAGTCATTAATTTTTTTACTAAATTTAATTTCCTTGGTAATCAGATTTATATTGGATACGGGCAGGTTTTGGTCCTATGCCTTTTATTGCAGGTTTGGTTGATTTATTCGTAAGTCAAATTATGGAATTGAATCTTCGCACATTATCATGCACTATATTTTGTTTGGCTATATACTTACAGTTGTAGTGAGTATATATGTAACGAATATGGCTTTGTGTCATATATTCGAGTTCTCTGCGAGTGAGAAATTCGTTAAATGTTACTAATATGTTCTAATTTTATTGTTAACCAAGTAGATAATTTAGAAAGAAATTAATCCTTTTGGTTTCTAGGATACCCCCACCTAACTGGTTGTTATATTAGAATAATGACTTTTCTTGTAAATATTATAGCCAGGTGTATAGTTATGAAAAAATATACTAGTTGTTATGTAAAAGTTATGAGACATAATTTGTATGGACTTTCTAACCAACTTAATTTCATATATTCATAGGTAACTTTTGAATGGCTTAGTTATAATGTTTAAACAATAGGTCGTATTCCTGCTTTCATTTCGATTAGATCATTGTTCCCAATAATTAAACTTGTTTACTTTTGAATTGGTACTGTTAACTTATGATGAATGTGCTTTAATCTAGATGAATGCGTTTAGAACGGTGTAACCTTTTTTTTTTACTCAAGTACATTTATTCGCTTCCCAATAAATATTGTTGGACTATTTGCTGTTGCGCACTGTCCGCAATCAATAAACATTACTGTATACTGTTTACCATTTTATCATTATATCTGTCAAAAAAAAACCTACCTTCAGACTTTTGCCAATTTAATGCCATTTGTTATACATTTACATTAAGCAAACCCTAACTCCCTTTACGTCAACAGTTGAATACATTAGTTTACTGAAAGTTAACAATGCTAGGTTCGGGCACGTGGGCTTTGTATATTTGAGTGCGGCTCAAATAAAGATGCCTGGTGATCTACTTTTTCTATTCTTTGCCCTACAACGCCTTATCTATAGAGAAGGGTTGAGTCGCAGAGGTGAATTATTTTTATTTTGGCCTGTGCAGTTGTCAGCAAAGATGTACATATTTTTAACATCGGCCTTGATTTTATTTTCAATGTGCCAGTTCAACAAAGAACATACTTCATTCGATCCTTTATCACCATCTCCTTCATGGTAAACAAAACATGTCAAACAACAAGTTTAAAAAAATAGAAAAGTAAATACCACTTACACACAAACTGGTGAACCAGGAGTTTTAGCGGGAACCATTTTTCCAGTCCAGTTTATGTGCTTTTTACCACTGACTTTGGTATTATTATCACATTTCTTTTTTATTTAACAGATTTGATAACACCTTTCTTTCGTTTTCCACGCACATCACCGTCCAATTCATCTGAACTACTCATTTTAATAAATCTCGGAAAGAACAATAAAACACTTCTGGGAAACACAACACAACTGAGGAAAGAGTATAGATAAAGAAAACAGTAGCAATCAGCAGTTTTGATATTAGACGGTATGAATAATAGCGCTATCTTTATGGTGGCCGGCGAAATTAACTACAGAAAAAGAAACCACTCCAACTTGTTTCCTATCTGCGGTAAATGTCATTTTTAAAGTGACGTCATACAATGATATTTAACAGCAAATGTGTCCTTGATGAAGTCAATCAAAATGCGTCTATCAATATAGATTATGAATATATGAAAATCTCAATTTACGTATTTTTGGAAATATTTCCTTTCTGCAGTTAGCAATTCATATATAATAAACACATTGGAGATGCATTCGCATATTAAAACCCGGCGAGAAAGTGAGGTGCAAAAGTGGGGGATTGGTTACATCCCTTGTGCCCAATCTTTGAGAAGATTATTTGGAAAATCACTTTTATATTAGTTTTCTTGTCATCCAGCACAAAGAACTTTCAGAAAAAGCAATAATACTTACATTTTATGCCTTCTCCAACAACTTATTTGAGTGAACTTTTCTGCTCTTTATGTTTTTAAAAATAATAAAAGAAATCCTTTTAGTGTGAAATCAGACTTAAGAAGATGGTAGATAAAATTGTTACAGATTTCAATGATATTTTTAATTCCCACAAGCAGTTCAATTCTTCTCATAAATTATCAATGATTATAGATGTAAAAATATAATATATATTATATTTTCTTTTAATATCTATTATACATTTTTTTATAGTTATTTAAAAAATATTATATCTCAAACCAAAAATAAACATGGTAAGCGAGTAAAGTAAAGTCAAGTAAAGGCTAACGGTAGGCCCTTGAGTGAGTTTATGTTTTTATAATTTTCCCTTAATAGCTTTTTACTTTCTCAGCTAGAGATAAAGTATTATAATAGTGAAAATGTCCATCCTCAAGATTATGACGAATATTTAGTTTTAAGTGCCCCCAAACCCCAAAAAGTGGATTTCAAAATTCCGTTTGTTTGACTGTCTGTCTATTCCTGGTCACATTTGAATTGGTTTGATGGATTTTGTTCAGACTTGCTATTAAGATATTTTGGCTTTTGACCCTAGTCCTTTAATTGATTTTTCATTATTAAAATTGTTTCAAAATTAGCTTTAACGATTTTATTTAGGTGACCTGGCAGTCTAGGGGTAAGGTGTCAGACTTCTATGCGGTCGACCGGGGTTCAATCTTCGGTCCCGGCATAGATTTATTTGATTACCAAACACTTCCTTCACCTCTGACAAGACATCTTGTGAATGTGGGGAATGCCAGGCCTCCGCCGTGGTTCGGATTCTTACCATTACACATTAGCGCAAGTGCGTATAACCCGAACGGGTAGTAAGACGCGGTGCTAATAATAATAATAATAATTATTATAATAATAATGATTTTATTTAAAATGTATATTCGAGAAGTGCTCTAAATGGCAACTATAAATGTATATATCTAATTTTTCCGGAAAAGAATATTGTTAGTTAACTGATTACTTTTTTTAAATTCGAAGAACTTAAATTAAAAAATGTCTCCAAAAATGTTGTTCAAATTGGGTATTCGGTAAGCTTCTTACAATATTAATGGGTTTTTTTCTTGAAAACAAAATCATTTTTAGTAGTTCACCGATGACTTACCTTGAAAAATTCGAACATTTTTAAAAATAGCTACAATAAATCTTTGTTAAAAATTGGTATCTGGTCTCAATTTTGCATGGTAAATAGTTGTGTTTGTTTATTTTTCTAAACATATATATATATATATATATGTTTAGAAAAAAAAAATATATATATATGTTAAAGGTATTGTGCGAAATCTGGATGTTGAGCTTAGCCAGGAGATGTTAGCAGTAGCTAGGTGCAGTGGCTAGAGTCAGAAATAGAAAGTAATTTATTTTATTTACAACATCATCCGGACAATATCTACTCTCTCCAGAATCACTTGAATAAAGTGGAATAATATTTGTAAAACAAATCACATGTCAATCCGAACTTTATTTTGGAAATATTTCAAAATTGGACAGTAAATTGGATCGTAGTAGTGTACTAACAATCAAAATGCTTCCTTTTATGCTTTCTATTCCACAAACCTTGCCTAATTTAGTTTAAATTAGCTTAACTTAAACTAATCTAACATAAACCAAACTCACCCTACTTAATATAAGTTAACCTAACCTAACCTAACATAACTAACCTAGCCTAAACCATAGAAATTTCCACTATCTAAGTGCGGGTGTTTAATGCCAATATTATCTGGATAAACTTAGAAAAACATTAACCAATCACCTATCACTCAACAGTATCCACGTATTTTGGATAACGTCAATATTATCTGGATAATATTGACTTTATCTGGGTTCGGACCTTACCCATATCATTTAAATTAACGTAGTTTACTCATGACATATTTTAGAAAAATGACCTGCCTTGGTGGCGTAGTTAGCTAACACGCAAGTTTTGTGTTGAGCTAAACTTCTGAGGATAGGGAGATCAAGGTTCGAATCTCACTCGGGTGAACTGGGGGTGGTTTTCCTAAATGGTTTTCCACTCTCCCTCCGTGCTTCTTCACTTCCTCTGTATTCAACCTTCCCAATTCCTAGCCCATTTTAGTAATTAGTACTTAAGTGTATAACCCGAACGGGTAGTAAGACTTGCTGCTAATTATTATTATTATTATCATAGAAAAATTTAATGTTTTTAAAAGGGTCTTGATAATTATTAAGTTCAAACTGAATATCTGGAAATTGGTTTTCATGATGAACAAGAATATGATTTATTCATACAAACTAAAAACCATTTTAGGGTAGCTTACAAATATCTAAGTTTTTAAAAATGTAAATTTATCAAAAACCTTTCAATTTTTTTTTAAATATACATGAAGATTTCTTGTTGTTATTAACAAGATGATAGGTTTGTTTTTCCAAAGAAAATATACTTAAGAGTAGTTTACTTAAATCATAATGTTGAACATGTTGAACCAAGCTATAATATACTATGAGATGAGAAAGTTAGTGCGATTTTGCGGTACCATTTATTTGTTATTAGTACTACATTTGACCTAATTTCAATTTATTATTTTAATTTGAGATTAATAATGTGATATTCCAAAGATATAGCCATTAAATTATATTTGTTTTAATAAATTAACTTGAAACAAACATCTAGCATTATGTACTCACATCTTAGAACTAATATGTAATATCTAACTATTAGATGTAGCCATATAAAAAATAAAATTATATAATTAAGACGTTGCTTGGATTCGAACAGTTTGATTTTTTATCGTGCATATATCTACCCCTACCTGTTATATTATGTATGTTTATTTATAAGGGTTTTCTTAAAAATATATTTGATACATATTTTAGAAACGTAGGTTTAATATAACGTCAAGGTTTGAATGACGTTCAAGGTTTTGGAGATATTTCAATTCCATTGAGTAGAATACATCACTCCCTCTACATATATATTGTAAACTCCCTTTTTACACGGATAGCTACCCCTAACTACAACATTACCATGGCATCACGGGGAGCTACACTGTTTGGACAGATTCTGAGGGGTAAGATGGTTGGACTCCTAGAGGATTGGGTGATGCGTGGAAGTGAAGAATCAAGTGATGGAAAACTAAACATATATTTACTGTAGATTATAACTAAAGACTTAGATAGTAATTAATACACATATTAACGAGAAAGAAAAAGCTAAAAAGTAAAATCAATGGAAAGTGATTAACTAATGAGTTAAAATCATTTAATTTAATAATAATCTTAGGTTGAATAAAAACATAAAAATAATATGAGTCAAAGGGGGCTAGAAAAATGGATTAAAAAAATATATGGTTGACAGTATTTATAAATAAACCTGCAAGTCAAGAATATAAACAAAACACTAAGTGTAATATGGTCATAACAAATAAAATAAAATGGCTTAATTAAAAATAATAAGCTAAGCTATAGAATAAATTGTTATATTATACAAAATTATATGACCAAGTATCTAAGTCTTTATTTTGAAGAATTGACGTCCCTTACTCCTTTTTGACAGTTTTCCTGTGTAGATGGTGGTTACAGGAACTCTAATTATCCCGACATGTTTCGGTGNAAAAAGGAGTAAGGGACGTCAATTCTTCAAAATAAAGACTTAGATACTTGGTCATATAATTTTGTATAATATAACAATTTATTCTATAGCTTAGCTTATTATTTTTAATTAAGCCATTTTATTTTATTTGTTATGACCATATTACACTTAGTGTTTTGTTTATATTCTTGACTTGCAGGTTTATTTATAAATACTGTCAACCATATATTTTTTTAATCCATTTTTCTAGCCCCCTTTGACTCATATTATTTTTATGTTTTTATTCAACCTAAGATTATTATTAAATTAAATGATTTTAACTCATTAGTTAATCACTTTCCATTGATTTTACTTTTTAGCTTTTTCTTTCTCGTTAATATGTGTATTAATTACTATCTAAGTCTTTAGTTATAATCTATCAACACTCCTTACGTAAGATTATTTTAGAATGTTTTCTAAAATGTTATTTACTGTAGATAATAACTAAACCACTACAAATAGATAACATAGAAAACTATCACGTGACGCGCAAACATTAGCGATCGATAGGGACATCACAATATGCCTAAGGAACCTAGTTCGAGCCTCACATAGTGGGAGCCCCGAGATAGTGGTCTTCATCAAGTTCTCAGGTGGTTGGTTTTTCACCAACTTATTCTTTTTTTCCATTTAACGAGTATTAACTTCTACTGGGGTGAAGCTCCACCCGTAATATTTAGACAACCAATCACTTAACAATGTTTTACCAGTTAATACTTGAAACTCGATGATCTCGACATTCTATACAGCAAGTTAGGTCCATCTGTTGCACGATGCTCGATCGTCAACGAGAAATAATACCTCTTTCTTAGCAGGAAGTTAACCCGACACTGTTTTACTTTCAAGGAAATGTGCAAGCGTGGATTAAAATATTTCAAAGTGAGTGTCTTAGACATTATTAATTTAATTAACTTTAAAAACTGCACCAGTGGGCACGCGGAATAAATGTCAGGCTTGTCTATTAGGTTTGGCTGTTGATGGGAATGTTGGAGTTCAAAGTCCAGCTAGATGTATTGAGAGAGATTTTTACTAAATATTCTCGCCATCCCTTCTCGCGAATGTGGGTAAATTTATTCAAAACTTTACATTACTAATTCCTACCCCACTAGTGATGAAATTTAAATTGAATAGTCTGTATAAGAAAAGTATTGGGAGAAAATGTATTTATCAATAAATATATTTAACTAGCGGCTACAAGTACCCAGCGTTACCCAGCTGAAATTAGTGGTATCTTAAAAATTTATTTGAATTAATGGATAAACTGTTTCTTTGAAAATAATCCAAAAATAAAGCCAATCGCTACTATACTCAATACCGCATAAAAATAGTGAACCGTATTGGATACCTTTTTAACATAATAAACCAGTAATCTAGTTATTAAATTATGCAAGTCTTATTATGGTAGGAAGTAAAAAGTGAATGCCTTCAATAGCCTAATTCATCGTTTACTGAATATCCCACACAGAAAATCAAATAACAAAACTGAGCTAAATATTATCAAACTGATAGCCACAAATAATGGTTATTCTCATTCCACTATTTAAAAATATCTTACAGTAAACAAGCTAATATCTAATAAAGATTCTACTACTCTTACTAATTAGAATCTAAACAGCTCAAATCAAAAGATTTTTTTATTAAATTCACTTTCACTGGTCCTGAAACTCATCGTATCACAAACATTGTCAAAATACACAAACCTAACATTGCTTTTACCACTAATAATACAATTAAGAAAAATCTTAGAAACAGCAATTTAAATAAAAATTAAAAATACAGTAAAAATGTAATTCAATACCAAAATAAACTTTATGATTCGTTATAAAGAACACTTTTCTGATTTTAAGTACAGTAGGACCAAATATAAATTTGCAGACCATCTAAAAAATACAAACCATCAACCCAATCCAGTATACCAGTGTATGAAACCTCTTCACTTCTCTCATAAAGGCACAAAATTAAACACAGTTGAAAATGTCTTCGTTCAAGCAACTGTATTTCATAAAAAATAAATTCTCAATGAACAATTACAATTTTCAAATCAAATTATTGTAAATACATTAAAACATTTACCCTAAAACATAAAAATCCTGTAACCTAACTTATCCTGCTCGACCTTCAGTTGTGGAAAAAAAACCATTCTAGCTGGAATCGAGAAGATTATTACCTTATATCTACTCTCCATATTCATTTCCAATATTTTATCCATTCTTGATTCCATAGAACATTCAACACTCAACTGGTTTCAATAATAGTTTCCCAACCTGGTATTTTTACACCGTGCTCTTGAAAACTTTATCTTTTATAGTTTGCTTGTCATACATATTTTGTTTTTACACATATTTTCTCCATCTGAACACCCCTTATTTAGTTAACATTTAGCCGTCGTAGCAACACATCGTGTTTTTCACCATGACATAAGTAAGGTTGTTGGTTTTAATAATTTATATTTATTAATTTATAACAGATTAATGGTATTTCACAATATTATTTTATAACTTTATTCTTAATTTATCTACTTTCATTTGCAGTATCCATTATTACGGTAACATAGTAATGAAACATGTCTGAATGAAGTAATCCAGCCTCTTTCCAGAGCTGGATATCAAAAAGGACTAATGGGACAAAGACACAGTTAAGACTTAGATTATTTACATTACATAATCACTTCATTTAATTTGTTCGGCAGTTTGGCAGATGTTAACCTAATATTTATTATTTTATTTATTAACATGTCTGGACTTATGAATATTGTTCGTACCACACTATTGTGTATCTTTTATTTTTGTATTAATATTTTAATGTGTCAACTTATGTTTTAGAATTTTTATAAACTCGTTTGAGATTTATATTTTAGTTGATGATGCATTATAATTTTGTATAAATGTTCATATCTTACACTATGTTTCTTCACCAAAATTATATTTAAATTATGCATTTTTGTGCTTAATAATTTCATTTAATACATCTACCACTTTATTAACTGTTTAATCTATAAATTAATTTTTTATCTATTTTTATACATCAACTTATTTAAGTCTTAACATTTATTATAACCACTCCATACTTTCAACCATTTTTTTATAATGTTTTCTAAAATATTATATATATTAGAGCTGGGAGATTCGATTCCCCAATTCCTCGATACTTATAGATTTTTAAGGCTATCGACGAGAGGATCGAGAATCGAGAAAATACTTTGATTCCTAAAGATACGTGCAAATGATTGTGAATGCTTTATTAAGAGATTAATGAATATCGGATATTAAAGGCCATTTGTAACACATTTTTTCGCTAATTATTCCATTTATTCCTATATTAAAACCTATAAAAGAATTGATTGGATTTGAAAACCTAAAAATTGATGTTTTTCTTCAATATGTAGACATATTTACCGTGGTCTCATAATGTATCCAAGAAAAAACTCAAATAAACATCCATATTAACAGATACCAACACTGTGTTAAGAAATATATTACGATTGCTTTGCAAATTTACTGTCACAAATTAAATAGTAATAGTAATATAGTAAAAGTTTATTTCAAAATTGTAAAGCCAAAATAAAAATTATGACTAATTTGTAAAGGCAAAAATGTTTGAAAAGTCTTATTAATATTTAATAGACGCTTCCCGAAATTTCTAAAGTAAAATCAAATTGGTAAAAAAGGTTTACCTATCTTGGCAGCCATATTGTTTTTTTTAACATAAATCAATATGGCCCCTCCCACTTCATTTCATTCCTATTCCAGTAAGAATCTAGTATCGAAGAATCTAAAGAACTGAGAAAAGATTCTGAATTTTTTTTAAATTTATTAAAAATATATCATAATTATTTACAATAACACTTATTTTTTCACTTTCTCTATTAAAAATAAATACATGTTTCAAAAATGTACAACATATATTGTTTTCTTCAATTCAAATAAAAGGTATGTTATATATTGTTATATTAATACTTACTTGTTATTTATCTTTCAACTACTGTATATATGTGTGTAAAATAGGCTGTTTTTTTCTACCAC
The DNA here is from genome assembly GCA_902141385.1 of Timema californicum. Taxonomy (NCBI): domain Eukaryota; kingdom Metazoa; phylum Arthropoda; class Insecta; order Phasmatodea; family Timematidae; genus Timema; species Timema californicum. The sequence continues at coordinate 106,491 of CABFOW010001223.1, read as the reverse complement.
TGCTTCTTTCTACCTATTCGGATTCTATGCCTATGAGCTAATTACGCTAATGTGGTAGAAATGATTAAAGTTAAATTTAGATTAAATGTACTCGCATTTGCGTGGAGAAAGTGTAAGAAACTATTTATGAAAACCACGCTCAGTACACCAGACCGGGATTGAACCACTATCTCCTCGTCATCGTCAGTCTAGTCTAGAGCGAGATTAGAGCCGATACACACGGAATACTAAGCTAAGTTAAGCAATGGTCCCTTCTTTCACTCCAGAATTCAGTGTTGTTTCTTTCTGGTCTGCTCCAGTGAAGTTTAGTTACTATGGCGTTCTTCAAAATGCCTTGTTTGAGTTCACATGATAGTACTGAGTAAAAAAAGATGCTGCTGTTAGCAGAGGTTTTGGAATATGAAGATAATTTAGGAGGTGGAAGTTTGACTTGTTGAATTAACGCTTCCATTTTAACATAAAAACATTTATTAAATATAAAACCTAAATAGAATATTACTTAAATACACGTGAAACAAACTGAAAACAAAACTTCAACACTTATTTAGTTATCTTCACCAAACCAGCACTGCGTCTGTTCAACACGGAGCCCAAGTTGCGTTATGCGCATGCGCAACGTAAGATGGCTCAAGATGGGAAATGGAAAAATTGCCCAGCCAGAAATCGTAAGAAAACATAGCGTGGCGTAGGAAGGCATAGCTTAGCTTAGCTTTAGCTTTTTGTGTGAACCAATACATTTAAATATATGGTCCGCTATTTTACTAAAAAGTTAGCAGAGCAAATCTTAGCTTAGCGTTCTGTGTGAATCGGCCTTTAGACCATGCAGCCACCGAGGGGGGTAGTATGTTATTATTCTTAAATGATCCTTACTTCCTATCCTTCCTATCCTTACTATGATGATACTTTAGTTAAGGTACAAAGTGTGATATAATTTCAATGATCACCTGACATGAGCTGTGATTTTCCCACAAGGTCACCGTCTATATGGAGGGAAGTGTTCCGACACCCCTGTACTTACTGTGGAATGGTAGAAATTGTTTTTCTTAGCACCGCGTGTTACTACCCTTTCGCTTTATATTCTTATGTACTAATTACACTAATGGCTTAGAGATTAGGAAGGTTTAATTGAGAGGAAGTACACTCGGATTTGCGTGGAAGGAGAGAGGAATACCATGTATGAAAAATCATCCTCAGTGCACCCGACCGGGATAGAATCCCTATCTCCCCGTCTTCAGCAGTCCAGTCTAACACAAGAGTATCACGATAGTCCACGCAGCCACTGAAACGGGGGAATGGTAGTTCTTAAGTTTCAAAATAACCGCAACAATAACCAATTATCTTAAAAATGTTCATTTCGTTGTGACCCTATTAAAATATAACTTAATTTGATTATAACTGTTTCTTTTAATCTCAGAACTGCAACATTTTCCTTGACGTGTCTTTGAAAGTTATCTAGTTTCTGATGTTCTTAATTATCTATAAAACTATGCAAACTTCGAATATAAGGTTTATAATCCCTTAAACACAAGTGGAAACATTTCCCATCTATTTTTACGAGAACAATATTGTGAAATGTATAAGCCACTTGTTAAATAACGTGGGATTTCTGGATGCCTGTAACGTGTTTCTGTCACTACTTCTGGCGTACCATTTTAGTGAAATCATGTGTTTTTGAAAGAAGTAATTTGATCCCTTTCTGATGACCTTTTAGCCCTATTAGTTGGTGGATATCATCCATAAGTATGCCCGTAGTTGAATAGAGTGAACCTAGGCCACAGACAAATAACATACTCAACACTCACTCTACAGGTTAAAATGGTTGCGCTCCTTTTGGCAGCTCGAGTCCTTCACCATTAGGATCGCTGCGGTTGGTCCTATCATCACCCATCAGTGACACTAGAGAATCCCAGTGTTGAAGGACTCAATCTGGCAAAAGGAGCGCAGCAAAACCCCAGTAAGGTTGAGATTCTGTTTCTTACTTGTCTGTGACCTAGGTTCTTGTCAAAGTTTGTTGCCGCAGGATCTTTTACTTCTAATTCACAAGTTTCAAGCCTCTCAGACGTCTGCCCCCAAACCCTTATAAGTTACATATAAAGTTTTATACTTAGCCGGACTGAGTCCAGGGAGGCACCCAAGGCACTTTTTATAAGTTTTAAGTGTCAGGTAAAGTTTTAGTTTTTTTGATGTGTTTTACCATTATAAGGCTGTTGAGTACAAACTATGTCTCTCAGTTTGTTTTTTTCTTGTTTTGGTTCTCAAAGTCTATAGGAAGTTTGGTAACTATATGATGATCCAGATTGTCCATTAGCCTATACATTAAACATAAATATATGAAAATGTATGGGTGTATTAAACCATAATCATATTTGGGAAATAAATGGAATTTATTAGCTTCAACCTGTTTGATAAAAAATATTGAAGCAGCAATGTTCAATTAAATTTCCGTACACATTCACCTTCTACTTCAACAATCACAATTTTCTCTAAATTTTTGATAATATTTTGAAATAAACTAAAAATTTATATAAATATCAAACACAAAATTCTCAAGCAAACTAGTAATATCATTTCTTTTCCCGTTTATTGAACTGTCTTTTTTTCAATAGCTTTAAAGTTAGCTCGGGTGCAAAAATATGTAATATTTGTATGAATTTTGTAATTTTAACTGACCGATTGTAATATGTCACTAATTTTATTCAGTGCAATATTTTACAATATTGTCCACAATATTATACAATATTGTCCACAATATTATAGTTTAAGGTAAAGAGGTAGGAAATATGTCTACAATCATATATTTTCAAATTGTCTAAATTAATTACCGTAGGTTACGTATAAATAAGATACCTCGTATATTTCGAATGAATAGACGATTGTTGAATTTAAAGATTTTAGCCATGTCCAACTTTCCTAGTCGTTGAAAAGACAGGCAATTATATATATATATATGTATATATCTTGAAAATATACGATTTTAAACATATTTCTTAACTTTTTATCTTAAACTATAATATTGTGGAAAATATTGTAAAATATACATTATATATATACATTTTATATATATATACATTATATATATATAATTTGTATTAAGACTGTGATACATATGAAAGTGAATGATAGCTTTCTCACTTAAAGTAAATAGTAATGGAAACATATTTTATTTATAACCACGTCGCATTACGCGTTCGAGCTATACGCATTTTTATCTACTAATTACTGTAATGGGTTAGTCATGAATAAGGTTAGATTTAGTGTAAGGGCCAGTTTCATAGTCAAATTTAGTACGCCTCAAGTGCGGCGCTACACTAAATACAAGACGACACCTACCTAAACCAGAATGGAATGGGCCAGTTTCCTATGCGAGAACGGCCCATTCTATTCTTGTTTAGGTAGGTGTCGTCATGTACTTAGTGTAGCACCGCACTTGAGGCGTACTAAATTTGACTATGAAACTGGCCCTTAGTCTACCCTCATTTACGTGTAATAAAAGTGGAAAACTATGAAAAACCAACCTTGAGTGCAACCGAACGGGATTTGTACCCTAAGTTCCCTGTCATCTACAGTTATTCTAATACGAGAGTGACGCCTTAGACCACAGGGCAGTGGAATTGGTTGATTTAAATCTCGCCCTATTTGGATTATATGTAGGTATGTATTTATTTCCAAGCATAGCTTAGAATGTTTTATCTTAGTTCATATTTAATAATAATTTTAATTTATCTGCTGGCAGTTTTCCAGACGCAATACAAGTACATACCATAAATACAAAATCATAGTTGAAATAGTTAAGGTTATCATTAACGAGTTCTAGTTTGCTATATATAATGGACATTCATCACTTGAATGCACCTTTACAGTTTAAAAAATCATAAAGGAGCGTTTAATGAAAAGTATTGAGGTGAAATAGACCTATCTATGCTTTGATTTGAAAACTTTGGTGCAAACTAATTTAAATGCCTTTTGAATCTATGTTTAAATTATTATATTTTTGTGTACCATTCAGATTGTTTTGTTACACTTTATTTTGATTTTAAATATTTATAAGAACATAACTTATTTAGATAATAATTAAGAGGTTTAAATAAAAATTTCATGAAGATTCTTTCAACAACATGTTTTAAAATTAATGCATACCACAAATAAAGTTTAAAACAATTTGAATTTCTAGATAAGGTAAATTAAACTCCTGAATGGTATCAGTCCTAGCTTTATGGACTATACCATGGACCTGTCTTAAGGAGCGTATTCACTTGAGCATTTTACTTCGAGCGAGCCGTACAATCCGAACACTCCGAACGAGCTCGAACAACTGATACGTCCAAATACTCCAAACATTCGGACCGTTTGCTGGTGCTTGACTTGTTCCCCCCCAGGTTTGCCATGAAAAGGCCAAGTGGAGCTCAGTCTCAAAATGGATTTGATAGTGGCAGTAGGTTCTTTCTTCGTGCTGTGTGCATTTACTAAAAAGAATAAAAAGAGGGACAGGAAAATGTGTTAAAAATACAGATCTTTTAGGGGGATTGGACGAAGGACATTTCCGAAATTTAACCTGAATGTAATTTCAAGACTTTGGGATTTTGGTTAACCTTGTCGGCTATAAGATTGCGAAGGACACAAAGTTCCATAAAGCAATACGAGTGAAAGATCGTTTGACACTGACGTTAATTCTTTAAGAAACTGGTGACTCCTTTGCAAGCTTGCTGTACCTGTTCAAGATTTCAAAACAACATATTGATATTATATATATGTAAACGTTTGTCGCATTTAACGAAGCACTCAAACATTGCATCACATGCATAGTGTTTTTTTTTAAATTTTATCATAATAAAAGTCCATGTTGGGGGTTCCAAAGCTCCGGGCTTTCTTCATAGATATCTATTAACCTTAAACATTCTTCTGCGGCTCACTCCATCGCAGTAAACACTCCGAATGGTCCAGAGAGGTGAGAAAACACGTATCCATTGAGCACAGACGAACAAATTACTTCCTTTGAGAATTCCCAAAAAACCGACGTATGTTCGATAGCGTTCGGGTCTTTCAGTTCCGTTCTGCGCGGGTTCTCAAACAGGTATTCACTTGAGCATTTTACTCCGAACGAATAGAACGAACCGAACACGTACAAACTAATGCTCAAGTGAATACGCACCTTTACAAGTTACACCAGTGAGGCACTGGAAGTGTTTGTACGAAAAGCGCCTCATTATGTCATAAATATGAAGATTTTTCAATTTCTAGCAAAACTTTCGGTATTTCAACATAGGACTTTTTTAATTGATGAGAATATTGTGATTTGATCCGAATTTCATCTCTCTCCATTTCCAGGCATCCATGAACATCATTTATTATAAAATTTCTATAATAACTGAAAAAATCTATCATATTTATTTTACTAAATATTTTTAATTAGAAATATAATATTATAGTTATTACCTTTTTTCAACTATTATTGTTGCTATAACAACCAATATTTTACTCAATATTTTTAATTAGAAATATAATATTATAGTTATTACCTTTTTTTCAACTCTTATTGTTGCTATAACAACCATTGTTGAATACAAAACATTTATTTTACTATGTCTCGGGAATCTAATTTCTACTAGACCTTTTATTTAAATTAAATTAAATCATAATATATTTTTCTTTTTGTGACCAAATATATGTGAATATTTTATAATTTTTATTGATATAGCAAACGGGAAAAAAAAGTTGGTTACAGTATTATTGGTATTCACATGGAACAACCCAAGCAGGTTATTTTATATGCAGCTAAGAATACATAAAGGATATATAATACTGATTTAAATATGTATCTTATTTTAATTTCTTATTTTAAATATGTATCTTATTTTAATTTCTTGAACAAATTGAAGTGTTATCAAGGTTTTTTCTTCCCGTGTCTGTAATTTTACCATTGTTAACTTCATCCAGTGACAAAGTAGTGATGTATTGTTATCAAGATCGTAAGTACCCTATTAAGCTGGTAAAGACAAAGAGGTTTTTCTTAACTTAATACACCTAGTGGTCATGAAATTATGAATGTTTCTTTCACTGAGAAAATTAAATTTAAAACCCATATTGTCATCACTATAATAATTAATAGTTCCTCTGACCAGCTAAACAATCTAGAAACTCAGAAGATCTAGAAATATTAAATTTTGCAGGCAAGTAGACCTTAAACCCAAAATGATGAAGGAATAAACGTTAATGAAAAATTCTTATGACAGCCCCCAAATTGGTAATGTTGTCCAAAAACCAAAGTTAAAAAAATCTCGAATCATAAAAGACCTAGTGAGCTAAAATTTTGAGGCAGGTAGCTTTTAGCCCAAAACAATGCAAAAATACTTGGCAACCGAAAATTCTTCAGGATCCAAAAATGGGCGAGCTTATAAAAAAAAATCAGGAAATTCTCGAAGCCCAGAAGAATTTGAAGCTTGAAATTTTGCATGCAGATAACTTTTAGACCATAAAAGTGCAATAATACTTGGTCACAGAAAATTCACATCGTATCCCCCCAAACAATATAAAAAATATATAACTTTATTATTATTATTATTATTATTATTATTATTATTATTAGCATCGCGTCTCACTACCTGTTTCGGGCTATACGCACTTACGCTAATGTGTAATGGTAGGGTGATTGTGAGATGAAATGGAGGACCTACAGTTTAACGTAGAAACCGAACCACGGTGGAGGCCTGGCATTTCCAATATATAACAAAATTTATTTAAAGTGAAATCTTCAATTTTGAGGAACAGTTTCACACTTTCATTGGAGTAAGTACTTTATCTACTATAGAGTCTTTAGTTGAAATGTTCCTCCCAGAATTTGAATATCCCAAAAAATTATTCCAATCCGCAATCATTGACCAATAAATGACGATTGGTCATATTTCTCGACCAGAATTGAAACCGTTGATTTTTAAACTAGTATTAATTATGCTAATGTAATATTGTAATAATATTCGCATTGTTAAAAACCCCGAAATGATGATGATGTTAGCTCAATCCTACTACTCTAGAGAATAAAAATGTTGTTAAAATACTTAAATATAGGTCGATAATTATTGATTATTACGTTATAAACCATACTATATGTTTGTATTTAAGGGCTAGTAAAGGGGAGGGTAACTTCGAGAAAGTGCATCCTCATTAGTTTGTAGAGGGTACGGGAAGTACACAGTTATAAATCAAATATATAAATCTCCCTCATTGTAGACGGCCGAGATTTTAATATGACCTACTTATACTAACATATTGGGAAACTATCGATTTAAACAGTGTGAGCATCGATACGTAGAATGGCTGAAAAAACATGACGTAATCTAAGCTCATGGTTTGAAAGGGAAACTGAAACTGAAATTTCTACAAAACTTACTAGAGCACTAAAAAATTATGAATAAATAAACAGTATAAAGTAGATTACGTTTATACCATTCACTTATTAAACTATATTTAACCTTACATTATCCCTTAAATTAAATATATCTCACCAATAAACACTCATCTATCTAAACACTCAAACGTTGGTTGTCATGACATTTTATAATAATATATATATAATATTATAAGCCTATCCCAACCCGACCACGCTGCTAGAAATCGTGCGATTAATCCCACAGCTGCGGCCACGCCTCTACTTCCATGTTCATGAGATATCAATTTTAACCATAGTTGTACCTACTTCGGTTGCCACAAGGTTTAATATACTGATCTCGCAATTGTCTAGATTTCCGAAGACGGGGATATCGGCGATCGATCCCGTTTTGATGTAGGTCAACTGAGGGTGGGTTTTCCTACATGTTTTTCCACTCTCTCTTCACGCAAATGTGGGTACCATTTACCTAAATTCAACTTTAACAATTTGCGTATAACCCGAACGGGTAGTAAGATGCGGTGCTAATAATAATAATAATAATAACTTTAACAATTCATAGCACATAAGTGTAAGTAGGACACGGTGATAAAAATAAACTATAGTTGAGGTTCTAGCTATTTATCTAATATGAATTTTCAGTAATAAATACGGATCGAGACTTATTTGAGAGACAAGCTAATTAAGAAATTTAAACTATTCCCCCCCTCCACACACCCACCCCCACAATCATTCTAATTTTTAATTTAAATTCCATGCCCACGATAGATTCTAGTAGAACGACCGTTAGAAACGGTGCTTGACGATGCATTGTTTAAAATGGTCGTGTCTTTATGAGCATGCTCGGCTGAAGCAACGCTGCTTGACAATACATTGTTTAAAATGGTCGTGTATTTATGAGCATGCTTGGTCTGAAGCAACGCTGCTTGACGATACATTGTTTAAAATGGTCATGTCTCTACGAGAATGCTCATCTGAAGCAACGATGCTTGATGATACATTGTTTAAAATGGTCGTGTCTCTACGAGAATGCTCATCTGAAGCAACGCTGCTTGACGATACATTGTTTAAAATGATCGTGTCTCTACGAGCATGCTCGGCCGAAGCAACGCTGCTTGACGATACATTGTTTAAAATGATCGTGTCCCTACGAGCATGCTCGGCCGAAGCAACGCTGCTTGACGATACATTGTTTAAAATGGTTGTCTCTCTATGAATCCCGTTCTCCTTTCCTCGCGATTAGTTGCAAGAACTCTTTGAGTCCGAACATTGTAAATACATTGTTTTCATTGTTTGTGTTTCCACGGGTGGCAAAAATACGCGGAACTCTTTTAAAATAGAGCCTCAAATGGTTGTGATAGGCAACCCGTTGTATGAATAATGGATTATTTTAGAATGTAATGCCAACAATCGCTTGGGGTTTAGATGTGGGATTGTTTATTAGTGTAATAGAGATGCTATCGGCAGTTAAAATTCAAAAATATGAAATCATCCGAACATAGCAAAAAAAAAGGAGGATGGGAGCCATTGTGCAGAAATCTTATTCAACAGTTTGTAAAAAAAAATTATTTCTGACAGAAATGAGATAGGTGATTTTGTTTTATTACCTCATCATCATCATTATCAATTCCAGCTACCCGGAAGTGGTACACAAGTGTTCTCCATTTCTTACTTTTGTCGTATCATTTTTGTCCCCTAACGTCTTCCCAATTAAACATTATTTTCTCCATATCTGATCTCACAGTGTCTATCGAGCGTTTCCTTGGTCTTTTCCATGGTCTTAATCCTTTTAGCTTTATATCAAAATATAGCCTTGCAGTTCTAATGTTATCCATTCTCATCACGCGCCCATACCACTGAAGTCTACGCTTTCCTAGAACCCCGGCACCGGAAGTGCGATGACAAATTATCTCTTATTTACTTCATTTCTGATCTTGCTTTCACCGCTGAAAATTAAAAACACTATTTTTATGAAGGGTGTATATGTATGTGTGCACGCATGTATATAATGTGTAAACGCATTTTTTTATTTTGTCAAATAACGCATGCACCTGCCCTGTTTCTACTATTATTGAAAGTAAAGGCCGAGACCAGTACTTATGACGTCATAATTTCTTAAACCTAAATTATCTTATGAAATAAAACTGCAACACTTCACCCTCTAAATCCACTTTATAATTTAAATATTAGAAGAAAACATAGGCGAGTGTTGGCAACGCTGCTAAATCATTCTTCTTACATCGATTTTAAGAAAGGAACCTTACTTCCCTTCTTGCATATTAATTAATACGCATGTGATAAGTATGAGGACATTAGAATCTAGAGGAAACGTAGCCGTAATTGCATGGGGTGATACCGATAAACCACTTAGCAAAATTCACCCTTATTACGGTTAGATGGGATTCAAACCCTAAACTCATCATCATCAGCGATATAATTCATCATAAGCATGATGACTAAGGCCTTCTAATCACTTATGTGGGTCCTAGATTCATTAATACATATCATCTGGACTATAACCTTGTCCCTCTTTTTGGGCGGATAATAATGGTTTCACTATCCTAGTGAGAGGTGAAATCGCTCATTTAAAGATAAACTTTGCCAGTCAGGATCAGTCAATTTAAAATTAGTTTTACTCTACCAAATTTGAAATGAATTCAAAGTAGACTCATCGTAATCGTACCAGGTGATTCCGCAGTTATAAATACGAGCGTTGTCTATAAATTGAATCCGTGTTTGACAAATGAATCTGATTTCCATGATAAATTATACGAATACAGCTCTCATAAAAGCCAATCGGAGATAAGATTAGATTTATTGGTATCTTTTTTTAAATTTTACTAAATAAAAGGATAATAATGTTACGTTTTTGCTCATAAGTTCAGTCAGTCAATGTTTGATTAGTAGATTCGATATCTCTCAGTAGAAGAAGCATTTGTAAATAAATATTAAATTATTTTCTTATTAAATAATTCTAGTAGTTAAATTGTAAACAAATTCCGTAATAATAGTGAATTTAAAAAAAATTAGCTATACAAATCCTATGTTTTTCATGAAAATTTGAAATTAAAAAAAATAGGTTGTGTAGGCCTATTAATATTTAAGTTCAGGGAATTATTAAAATAAATACAAATTATTGTAGATTGTTTTTAAAAGTATGTTAAATTTATTTTAATAGGAAGTAAGACGCAATTTTAAGACTACGCTAGTCAACAAATAACAATATATTTTTTTTATAACATTGGTGAGCTTATCTGTTTTATTCACTAAATCGTGTGTACTGATTACAAAAATGATCAAAAAATCTCGCATCACGTACGTTTTATATGTTTCAAGATTATACCCCAATTTACTATAAAATAGTATTAACTCCATATTTTAAGAAGATTTGTTTATGAAAGCGTTTCCCCTAGAGTTCATGTTTAAAAATGGTCGAAAATATTCAACACTATGCATAGATTCATAATTATTTTAATTATTACATTCAAAATAACTCCATATAAAAGCTATAATCTATTAACTTAAGGTTACTTTCCTCTATTTGTGGTGTTTCATCATCCCTAGGAATAAACCAGCAGTAATCGATCATCTTTGCAGGGTCCTACCTTCTTCGATACCATTGCTTCATTCAAGCAATGTCATAATTAAACCGTTCCTCATTAACGCCACCTAGGTTTTCTGGAAATAAGTACAGGTGTGACTGTAAAAAGTGGATCTTTAATTACATCCGACATCCTAGCTTCCGGTAATTATGTAGTAGGGTGTGTACAGTTTAGGAGTAGTTGTCTAGCTTTTTGTTGCCTATAAAGGTAGACCACTAATTTAAATCAGTGCTATGAAGCCAATTCAATTGATTTGGGGTTAATAATAAATAACTGGTTTATAAAACAGACTTGAATAGGAGGACATAAAAATTAATATAACCTATCCCTTTTAATTGCTTTCTATTGTTAATAAATGCTTCTTTAGAACTGGCTTAAAAATATATGAAAACAAAAAATACACCGATGCTTCTCCAATAAATAATACATAAACACAAAGAAGAAAAAAATCCCTCAACAATCTGCGCCCATTGTTTACTTTGCGCTCACTGCGGTGTCATGAAAGAGGATTCCTTGTCCATTATTCGCTACGCAGCTAAAATGACAGATGAATGAAAAATGAACGACATACTAGAGTGGATAAATCATGAAAATATTAAAGGTAAATTTAATTTTAATTTTAAAATATCATACTTTTGCTTTTACTGGAAGGGTGACTATTTGATGAATTTTATAACAAATAATAACATAATTTAAATTTTAACTTGTGGACAGAAATATAATTTTAAGCACCTTCATTGGTAGACTTTCAACACATCTAAAAATTCTAAAAATAAATATTTATAATCTCTCAATATATCCTTTAAGAATAAAAATAACTTTAATCTATAGGTATTATATTATTTAACTTATTTTAACAAAATTATGTATTTTCATTTCTTAAACTTACTACTATAAATATCTTAAATGATAGTACACTTAACCTTAAAAAGCCAATTCCCGCAACTTTAAACTGTAATAGTTGTCTACGCCCATTCTCAATATTTTTCTAACTAATTAAGTGGCTGAAAATAATAAGGGGGCTTATATTTGAGATCAAATGGACAAATAATTACTACATTGTGTATCTTTTTAGTTTCCCCCCAGACACTCTTACTATTAGTCCGGACCAGGTGCACATTCCTTATTTTAGTGGTGTACGCATGAATAAGCTACCATCCATTAAGTTTAAAGGTTCACCCTCATGCTTTTTAGTGTGAACAATCCTAATTCAATCCCTTTAATTTAGTGTTTTACAACTACCCTACTTGGCATCCAGTGGCTGTTAGAGAAATTCCTTTGTCTCTGTTTGGTTGTGTACATTTAAAGCTCCGCAGACCATTTTGTTCATATTTAGTTGGTATCAAAGTAATGGTTTGAAAACCAACAATAAACAATATAAAAATATAACATATAAGCTGGAATATAAAGTATTTACATAAATAAATCCGTTTCAAAATTTAGAATACTAAACATAGATGTATCTATGGTAGTGTAATACATAATGTATAATAATTGTTCAGTCCAATTTTTATAATAATGACCTCAACATATATTTCTAAAAGTTTCTATCTGTGAAAATTACATTGTGACAACTAGGCCCTTACTTAACTAAATATTCGGGATGATGAGTTTAAATATATATATATATATACAGTTGTATATAGATATAATATATAGAGAGTTATATATATAGAGAGAGATATATGTATATACATATACAGTTTTATATATATATATATAGAGAGAGAGAGAGATATGTATATAACTTAAGGACTACGGTCACATTTTTACAATAATGTGTTCTTAAGACACGTAGGACTTAGATTAAATATGCCCGCAAGACTCAAGAGGGGGAAATTATTTATTAATAAGTTACCCTCTGTACACCAAGCTATGATTCGGTCCCGATCCTCTAGCTATAAATAAAAGAGGCCATAAAATCTATTGACGTCATAGCCCACGTGTCCACCGATATGAGTCACATCAAGAAAATAATTTCAGTGCAGTTGTTCATGGGCTAGAGGAGTAGTTCTAAAACATTTCTTTCTCGCGGCACAGTATATCTCCTTGAGATGAATCGCGACACACCGATCGTTTAAGTTGTCAAAACTTTGAGCTGACGTAAGACGTGTAGGCGCTCCTATCCCAATAACACTAGGCGAGTTTTCGCGATTTACTTGGCTACATCTTGGTATCGACTGCTATCGACCAAGCGGTTCTGACCAAGATGAATAGAAAACGATTTCGAGATGTTTTTCTTAAACAAAAATGGCGGTTGAGGTGGAGTAGATCTAACAGCTGGTAGGTGAATTTATGTAACTCTACTACACATACTACAACTCAACGGAAAATCAACTATTTAATTGTATTCTTAGTTAGATTTGTGCTTATTTTGAATATTCCTAATATCCACACAATCAAGCTAAATATATATCCTCAAAAAAAACTTAAAATAAAAAAGTACGTATGTATTATTAAATAGGCCTAGATCATATAGTAGGCCTACTCTCTTTAATATATCCATAAATAAACGATTTTTAAATACCTACTAACTGCCTGGTATTTATTGCTAGTAATTACTTTCCATTTTAATTTACCCAACATAAAATCCATAGACTACGAAGTTATACTCGGTTAAATCTAAGAAGTGATAATGTTTTTAAATTGGCACACAAATTCTCAGCCTTTGGTCGTAGCAATACTGTTTAGTATAGTCAAGAAAATTATTACCAAACCGAGCTCTGGCATCGTCTTAGTCATAAACATTTCGTTAACATCGATAAAAGGTAAACCATGCAAACACACCTATTACCATTCTTATTGAATATATTGTGATAGTTTTCTGCTAGATTTTGATGCGTTTTGAAATTAGTATATCCGTGATGTATATATGTTTGTTTATTTATGGTAAGGTTTTAATGTTAAACTGGATAAATTTTTGGTCAACCAAAAAAATGTACTGATGAATATGTGTAGTATCAAAGTGGAAATGAAAATGTGGACGAACCAGTTTCAGGTGTGAGTGACATAAAATCTTATCCGCTAGTTATATTGTTACTTGGTACAATTCGCAAGTACTATGACGGTTACCTGAACTTTGGATTCACGTTTACTGGCCCTATAAACTGTTCAATACCTGAATGTGTGAAGGAAATTTAGCAATGAGAGCATGGTTCCGAGTAAATAAAAAATAAACTTAAATACAAAATACAGTAATTTAACAGACAAAGACCAGGACTAGCTTAGCCGTTTATTTTTATCTGATGTAAAACAAGTAACATCGATGGAAAAAATAGCTCTAGCTGAAAACCTCAAGTACCCAACTACAAAGTGCCTGAAATAATAGTATTGATAGAAGATTCAGCTTCACACAATTATTGAGGATTTGATTTTACTGCATGCAAAAAAATTGTTATAATCATTTTAGGAGATGCCACTGAGAAAGAAGTATCTTTAGTATCATTGCCAAATGATAGAATTTCTCGTTGTATTGATGATTTTTCTTAAGATATTGTCAAACATGTAGCTGAAAAATTGAGTTATGGGTGAATATTGGCCCTGCAGCTGGATTAGTCAACAGACATAAGTCAAAAATGTATTTTATTAAGCTACATCAGATTTGTTGACGATGAATATAATATTGAACAGTTTTTCCATGCACATAACTATTACTTAACTAGTCAAATAGATTAGATATATTCAATTCCATCTCCGAGACCTTAGAAAACAATGGACTATGTTGGGGAAAAAATTTGTTTCTAACTTTACAGACGGCGCACCAGCAATGACTGGAGGTTTCAAAGGTTTCATTGCAAGAATAAAATAATAATTTCCAAACGTAGACTTCACTCATTGCTTCAGTGGCTCTAGTGGAGAAAACTTTCCCAGCCGAACTTACAAGTCCTGGATTTTGTTATTAAGATGGTCAACTAGGTTAAGTCACTAGCTTTAAAAACATGATTTCTTAAACATATGTGTCTTGAAGCTGGCTCTCGTCATGATACATTAATTTTATACCATGATTTTCGTTGGCTGTCGAGGGGAAAAGTTTTCACAAGATTTTATTAACTTAATAATGAGTTACTTGGTCTCCTTACTCTTGAAAACCTGGAATTTACTTCCCAATTAAATTATGAGGAGTGGTGTTGCAAGCTAGCCTATTTGTCTGATATTTTCAGTCATTTAAAGGGCCTGAATTTAAGTACTCAAGGCAAAGAAGATAATGTGTTAACTTCACAAGCAAATTGATGGTTTCTTTAAGAAGCCTATACTGTGGAAACTACAAATAGAAAAGAAGCCGGTGCAAATGTTTATTCTTACAGCTGAAATATATCTTCAAGGAGAAATTATATCGGGATTGATCTTGGAACATCTGTCAGTCCTTGAAGATAAAATGAAGCAGTTCTTCCCTTCTCTCGCCGTCAACAAATATGACTGGGTACGCAATTCGTATGCAGTATCGCTTGAGGTAACAATCCAACTCATTCTGGAAAAAGTCAAATAACTCGCTGGACTGCTGGTATACCACACTCTCCAACTGAAATATGAAGAACTACCACTTGTTATATTTTGGACTTGGGCAAAGGAGTATTCAGCAATAGCAGAATGGGTTGAAAGAACAATTTTGCCATTTTCACCTACTTACCTCTGCGGTCTGAGATTTTCTAAAGAATAACAAAATAAAACGTATTTTTTCCATTAAACAGGAAATTTGGGTCTGTTTATCATATACGTACAAAAACAGAGGTTTTTTGTAATAAAAGACAAGCCCATATATCCCATTAACTTTAGATATTTGTATTTATTACTTCAAGTACTTTAACAAATATATTTAAAATGTTCATATTTTTCACTTTAATTTTTACTATTAATATAATTTTATTTTAAATTAATTTTCAGCAAAATATTCACTAAAATGTTGTGGCACACCCCCTTTAAGAACTCTCTGGGTTAGGGCCAGGCGTGTGAAAAGTTCGGCAGCGTTAAGTGTTCTAATAATACTACTTTAAACAGTCTAAACACGTTTATATAACCTTTTGTAACTTCCGTTACATACCTAGGACTAATATCAAACTTAATTTATTTTGTATATAGAACAATATATAAACCATTTGTTCAAACTTGAAGATATATTGATTTTTTATTTGAGCTGGTAGACGTGACCATTTCTTCGCAAGCTGTAACAGCTGGAACCAGTTGGTATATTTTTATAAATTGTTGTGAACAAAAGTGTAGCATGCGTAAAACCTTATTTATGTGTTTTGTTTCCTGTGTTTAGACACATAAAGATTGTTTAGAAACATACATCTCCTTTTAGTATAGTAGACCATGTTTCAGCATATCAGCTTCATTTTCACATTTCATTCGATTAAGATTTAAAATTATACCCACCCTTAAAAGTGGATGACACACACTATTATGTAGCTTAATTGTTATAAAGTGAATATGAAATTTATGATTTCATTTTGTTTTAATATTACCTCAATTAAATACTCTTTATAAAACTCTATCCTAAGTACTTTATTATAATTGCGTTGTTTTGTTTGCTTTTTTAAATATTATTTTTATTAACTATTATAAACATCTGTGATTGGTCTATAACACCTAGCCCACTANATATATATATGCTACTGTGAATGTGCTGCAATGGTTTATTTAACAAATAATAGGATATATTTAAATTTATCAGTGGTTTTATAAATTTTCCAATTCAATTTGGTGAAAATATGAAACTTGACTGTATTATCTACATTTACCGGACCCACCTGAGTGGCATAGTTTTCCAACGCGCTAGATTCGTGTTGAGCTACATTGCTTAGGACGGGGAGATCGAGATTCAAATCTTGGTCAAATGAACTGGGGTGGTTTTTCCTCAATGGTTTTCCATTCATTCTCCACGCAAATGCGGGTTCACTTTTTCTATATTCAACCTTCCCAATTCTTAACCCATCATTGTAATTAGTACTTAAGCGTAAAACGAGAACGAGTAGTAAGACATGGTGATAAGTATTACAGTTACAGGTGATTTTATAAAATATTTAGTGTATGTGGATAAAAATATAGAACATAAATATAAACTATTCCAAGATAATCTAAACTAACTTAACCTAACCTCAAATAAACCAGTCTAATCTAGTCTAAACTGGCCTAACCAAACCTAATATTGACGTGACTTATTAATATTTACTGGTGTTTGATGTTAATTTTATAAAGACACCGGTGATTTTTTTAATCTTCGGCGAGTATTGAAAATAGCAAAACCATTTTTTACACTCCCAAACTGAACCAGTGGCTTTGTAGAATCACCGGTGACTTTACAAACTCATCACATTCGACACATTCACAGTAGCATATACATATAATAAAGAGGTATATTTATCATTATGTTTATTATCATTATTTCTTTGTCTCCAGTAAACTCAAAAAGTATTCATCGGATGGAGATGTGACTTATTCTATTGTACTCCCTATTTTTTCAGACAAACCATGGTTAGCTATTTACCATCGCGCTAGCTTATCAGCGAGTGAAGTAGTGTCGAGAAAACTTGGCGTACGCAGTGAACATTGTCGTGGCCGGTACTCCGGGTACATAAGATGGCATGTTATATGACCAGGGATGTGGTGGGGTAAAGGGACGGGGGTGATTTAGTGTTTCTTTTTAAACCTTCGAATGAATATTAAACACTACTCTAGAAGTTTTGTTCTTTTCTAGCTAATGAAGTTGTCGAATGTGTTGATGTTTAGTTTAATCATGTGAGCGAAGACACGGCAAAATGTTATAATAATAATAATAATAATAATAATAATATTTAGCACCGCATCTTACTACCCGTTTGGGTTATACGCTTTAAGTACTAATTACTCTAATGGATTAGGAATTGGGAAGGTTGTATTAGAGGAACTAAACCCACATTTGCGTGGAGGGAGAATGGAAAACCATTTAGGAAAAACCACCCCCAGTTCACCCGACCGAGATTCGAACCTTGATCTCCCCGTCCTCAGCAGTCGAGCTTTAACACGACAAGCGCGTTAGCCAACTACGTCACCGAGGCGGGTAAAATGCTATGAAGTAATAAGCTGTATCCAGAAATTGTTTAAGCACCCTCTGAAGCTATAATTTTTTTTAAACTGCACTTATTATATTTATTATTTACTTAGGTTTACATGTTTATAAATCCTACATCGCTCGTAGCGTAATACACAACGTCACTATCACTATAAATTGATATAATTGAAATTTACTATGGGGTTATAGCCGTTTTAATATTCGCTCGTATAATAAGGATTTTTTTTCTTAAACGGTTCCCCCCTCTCTTTCCACGTCATTACGAGAATATATCTTAAAAATCCTACCTTTTTAGTCCCTACAATATTAGTGGAAATTTCCGGATATTGCAGACAAATAGTAGGATGTTATGTACATAAAACTATAGCAAGTTCCAAGAATAATTTGAGATTGTTCCCATATTTTTATTTTTAGATTATTCTACTTATAACTAGTATCCCTAATTAGTCAACATTCAAAATATTCAGTGGTATTACACACACATTACCATGAAAGGTTGTGTGTCTAGAACAGAGGTTTTGTTGGACCAACGCTGAGTGTAAATAGTAAATATATTCCATCTGGACCAAATATTTGAATCGGTTTGGCCTGCCATATTTACTCAACTCTTGTTTACGAATAACTAAAACTATAGTAACAAACAGTACGTAACTATAAATCTTTTATAATTAACATAATGGTAATATTAACTTTCAACTTTATTATGATACAGCCATTACCATGTCTTTTGATAAATGTATAGCTCTAACGCACATTAATGTTTGGATAAATATTTAACATCAATTTGTTTGGCCAATAAGGACAATACATTTTGAATATTGGAGGCTATGTTTTAACTCGCGGTTTTTTTATGTGGTAGTAAAATAAATTAGAACATTTTAAAGCACAAGAGGAAAAAACCAAACACACATCACAAACTTTTTTTATATTCCAATGTTTTAGAAATCTATGGCTATGGGGTTAAAATGGTTGACCAAAAGTTTAGTCGACAATAGTTCATTACTCTTGGTGTACGGATTCGTTCTGTTATCCGGTTAGTAAATGTATAAAGGCTAGGCATGAGTATAACGTATTACTGGTATTATTTTAAGTAGTCATTACGGAGAGGTACCTGATGGAAAATATATTATTTACTGTACATGTTTGAAGACGGTCTTGTGGTAGCCAACCTTTTGGTTACTCAAGTAACGATGACCATGATTAACAATTTGATCAGAAATAAGGGTTAAATTTTATATTTTCATTTTTGTTATTAAGATTAAATAGCTATGATAGCTATAAAAACAAAATAAATAAATAAATACCTTGTTATGATATCTAAAAGAACAAAATAAATAATTGTCCACTAAATGAATCATTAATGGAGTCTTATTTTTAGAAATAAGGGCAACAGATAACCCCACCTCATCCTACGGATACCGTAAGAGTCAGGTATGTAATTTATGTAGAACGAGCCTTCTTATTGCAGCGAGGTTTTACATAGAAATCCATGAAATCTACACAGAGAACCAATTTAACAGAGTTTGAAAAAATATAAGAAAATTTGAAAATTACTATTTTAAAATGAAAATATATATTTTTACCAAACCCATTCTCACTATTATTATTATTATTATTGTTATTAGCACTGCGTCTTACTACCCTTTTGGGCTATACGCACTTACACTAATGTGTAATGGTAGGGTGATTGTGAGATGGAATTGAGGGCCTACAGTTTAACGTGGAACACAAACCACGGTGGAGGCTTGGCATTCTAGACATTCACAAGTTGTGATTAATATACGTCTTGCCAGAGGTGAATTAAGGGTTTGTCAATCAGATAAATCTATGCCGGGACCAAGGATTAAACGCCGGACCCCAGCACAGAAGTCCAACACCTTACTCCTAGACCACGGTGGAGGCCTGGCACTTCACACATTCACAAGTTGTGATTAATACACTTCTTGTCAGAGGTGAAGGAAGGGTTTGGCAATCAGATAAATCTTTCTGTTATCAAGATAGGAGTGCAAAAAATTACCTTATATTAAATTTCTGGTTCTTGTGTAACCGGGTAATTATCATCCCGGTTAATTATCCGTGAGATAGGCTCTTGATCAGTAATTATTATTGTGAGCGTTTATATTTTTATTTTGTATTATACACTGAAAACTATATATATATANTATATATATATATATATATATATATATATATCATTCCTCTTAAGTAAGGAACTACAAATGAGTCAAAGTCCAGGCTAAAAAAGGAATAGTCATTTATCACCTTCCTGTTTACGTTGACTTAAATTCATTCGACCATAACATTGTATTGTACAATTTAAACAAATTTATAATTATAAGATGTAAATAGTGATTCAATTACTTCAAATCATTACGGATCATGAGTTATAAGGGGTAAAACTTACTATTTTATAATTTTGTAGTACCATTATTATTATTATTATTAATATTATCATTATTATTAAAGTAAAGTAGTTAATTCATGAGGCTGAAATTTAGTTCAGACCAGGTGTATACAATAAAATATACATATATAATAAATATTTCATTATGCACACTTCATATGAAATATGTATAAAATTTATAATATATATATATTATTATTATTAATAATAATATGTATAAAATTAATAATCTTAATAATATAAATATGTATTCATGTACACCTCATATTAATGTCTAGCTATACTAAAAGTCAGCTTCATACATTAATTACTTTATAATAATACTAACAATATTAATGTTACGCAAAAAGCATAAAATAGCAAGTTTAACCCCTTGTAACTCGTGAATTTTAATTATATGAACTCATTTAATTACTACTTAGAGCTTATACACTTGTTAAAATTTTACAATATAATTTTAATGGATGAATGACCACTTTGCCAATACGGTGAATAAGAGGAAATCTTTGACCAATCACTTATGGTTAGCTTTTAAATGTTTAAAACATTTTATTTTCTTGTTAGAAAACTTCCTTTAAACATTCACTGTTATAAAAAAAAACTTTAACTTATTTATTGAAGTTTGTTTGAATTGTATGCAAAAATGAAAACATTAAAGCAGGTCCCCTAATTTGTTTATTTTGTGACAAATTTTGTTAATGTAGAGAACCCAAACAATTACTTGACACAAAAGTTAAATATCTTAAAAAATAATTCAAAACTCGTTTGAACACCCTTAACTATTGAGAAACCTGTATCGGGAATCACGATCACTAAATGTCAGTCTCATCTAGTGTGAACATAAGAAATATATTATGATTATTTAAATACTTGTAATAATTAATACCTGTAATATATAATACCTGTAATATATAATACCTGCATAATCTAATTACTTGCAGCTAAATGTGTTGTTTATTTATGAATTGGGAGATCGGGTTTCTAGCTCCGGGTGGATGGATTAAGGCTGTTCTTTTCCTCCCTCGACGCATCAATGAACATGTTATCTTAATTATATCCTCTTAATCTTTTTCTCATTATTGTAGATTTGTGGATATCCTGGATTTATAGTATGACATGGTGTACAAAACTCAAAAATAAAAATAAATAAAAGCCTATCTGCGAAAAATTCTTTATTTTACTAAGGCCATTCTTGTTTATTTAAGTTTCTGCTATATTTTACTGACTAAAGATAAGATTAGACAGCACCGCTCAAACCTGTAGTAAAAGAAGAATATCCAGATATACGTGCACCAAAATAGGACTAGAGGGAAGTTTTAACAAGAGGAAAGGAGGAAAGAAGAGATTTGAAACGTCGTACTCCAGCGAGGTAGCAAATAGTTTCGCCCAAATTACAAAAAAGAAAATAAAAAGTTATATATGTTCTAAATAATAAATCTGAAGAATTTAGATTATTTCATGACAACTGAACATATTAAAAGATATTTAGTAATATTTATGTATTATATTTTAACAGAAGTATAGTCAAATAGTTAATGAACTGCTCACTAACCACATCATCTTAAGTTAAGAATACCATTTGTTTTTAAAATGAGAGCCCCCCCATAAGTATTTTATCCTTTTTTTTTGCCAATTGTATATATGTTTTCTTAATCATAATAAATTATCTTATCAAATAGGAGATGACTAATAAAGGTCTAGGTCACAAAACCAACTTCACGTGTCGCAAAATTTTTGTTTGTTATCAATGATTAAGTTTGGTCAGTGGTGTTAGCAACCTTTAACTAGAGTTAGGCTCCTGGAAAATAAAAATTACAAATAGAAGAACACCATTTACTCCCTATATAAAATTATGTTTTATATTAGTGATATAGAGATAGTTGGTGTACTATTGTGTAAGTGCGGCAATGAACTTTAGAGTTCCAAATGCATGTTTGCAAGTATATTAAATAGGTAATATAAATGTAAATCTTCCACGTTATTTTCATGGTTATG
The DNA here is from genome assembly GCA_902141385.1 of Timema californicum. Taxonomy (NCBI): domain Eukaryota; kingdom Metazoa; phylum Arthropoda; class Insecta; order Phasmatodea; family Timematidae; genus Timema; species Timema californicum. The sequence continues at coordinate 84,061 of CABFOW010001223.1, read as the reverse complement.
TAAATATTTTAAGCTTTGTTGTTAAATTTTTTATGCCAAAGCCTTAAATCTTATAAATGTGTGTAATTTTCTTATGTACAGTAACTATGCAAATGTTATAGCAGGTTCCAAACAATATTTTTACTTTATCTCAAAACTTCAAAGAAAGTTATTGTGATCGTCAATAAAATCCTAACTCGAGATTTTGATAAATGTCAAAGTTTCATAATTCGCTGAATCTCAAAGAGTTTTTTTTTTGTGATGTCGTTTATCTGTCTGTCTGTATCTTGGGCTATAGCCGAAACAAAAACTTATGGTCTAGGGTCTTCATAATTTCACCCCTTGGGGTTTTTGGAATTATATATCCAAACTTAAATTTAAGGGTAGTTTACGGAAGAGCAAAAAAGAGAAAAGAGAGATTTCCTTAAAATTATATCTAATGATTTTGATTAAAATTCGTATCTAGACACTGTTTAACAGTACAAACAAAATAATAATCTTCATTTTTCTATGAAAATAAATTTGAGTGTAGTATATATATATATATATATATATATATATGTATATATACGTATATGTGTATATATATGTGTATATATATATATATGTAGAAATTTCCAATTTTGTTCATATCCCACAACAATTTGAAATACGAAATAACTTGTCATTGTAAAGATGTAAAGCTATTAAATATAAAGTTCTTAAATTTGAAATATATCTTTATAAAACCAATAGTTTCTGAGCTATAAGCAAACATACATAAAAAAAATTAGGGAGTCCTTTGAAATATAAAATTGATTTTTATGTTCTTCGGTGGATAGAGATGCTCCTTTTTACTCAATGTTTATGTAACATTGTATAGTATTTTATGCATGCTCTTTAGTTAAGTGTTTCGTCAACAATGCATATTATTCCGTTTCACAAATCTCACGAGATTTGAGTAAATGTCTCTATTTTAAGATTAAAAAGAGAGAAAATATTTGTTGTGCACCGTACCATTTATTTAAACTATGAACTCTTAACTATATAAACACAATATTTTCCAACCAAAAGAGTTATAAAACAATTCAAGCTTGGTAATTGTGACATTAAACTCCTTGCCCATACAAGTGGCTAGGTGATTAAAGCTTTCAGTAGTATATGTTTAGATTGCTCGCCACGTGATATTAGTATCTAAATCCCTGGTAGGTGTAGTCAGTTTTTTTTAAGGCATGGCTTTCCACAATCCCTTCACACAAATTCAGGTATACCTCTACTAAATTCCCCCATTATAATAACTACTCTGATAACTCAATTAAGTAGTTAATTGTATACATTCATATATAACTATATTGGTGTATATCCATTCTTTAAAATATCAGTAAAACAATTAATAGAGCTGTAGCACTAAATTAATGTTAAATGTATTTAGCTATTTTCTAAAAGTTCACTTTTTATGATAATATATGTAAATTTATGTGTATAAATAAATATATTTTATATATGTGCATGAATAAATATATATTTAATATTATGTATAGATATGTATTTGTATTTAGGGCCTATATGTAAAAATATATCTTCTTATAGGTTATGTTACGCCCCAATAATGAAACTCCCATTACATGAATTGGACAAATTTCTGCTCATTCAGTAAACTGGCTTCTTCGCTTGAGCAGTCAACTGAACAAAAACTGCATTAAATCTTGCCCATTTCATGAAATTAAATGTATTGTACAATCTACTACAAATTTAACTGAAACTCGTTTTAAGATCTTATTCTAAAGTAACCCAACCTAAATTAACCTCCCCTTCCATTTTAAACCAATTAAAAGTTAAATTAACTTAAAGACCAACCCTGTCCATCGTTTCTACATTTAATGGACCTGGTAAAATATCCATCAAGTTAATGAATTGGGTACAGTTGGAGCTGCCCAGTTCACGAAATAAACCGTTTATAAGCTGAGCAGCACAAACGCTGCACAATTCGTGAAATTGATTATTTTTTGCCCAGTTTGTGAAATGTTCATGAGGAGAAACTAGTTCACGAAATGAGGAGAGGTCAGTTCATGGGATGAGGAGAAATTTTCCCACTTCACGAATTGGATGTTTTCACTATTGGAGTGTAAAATATATGTATATATTAAATCTATTACTGTTTTCAGCCTATTGTCTGGGTTACTTTTTTATTCAACTCATATATTTTCCACTACCGGCTTGCTAGGCCTGTTGTAGTTTCATATGCCTTATAATACAATATAAGACTAGTACAGGCACAACATCCAGTCACCAGACGTTTATTTATCAATGTGAAAGTGTAAACCCACATTCCACAAATGATAAATGTTTCGGTCATGCCGGGAATTGGACCCGAAACCCTTAACTCAGTAGGTAGACACGCTACCGACTGAGATAAGGTGTCGGATTGTAGATTATATATAGAATGAAGAATTTAATAATGTAGAAATTATCATTTTAATATGACCGGTAAGAAAATAATACTGGCTTGCATTCTTGACTATTAATATTAATGTTCAATTCGTATTAAATGCACAAAGGTATTTGTAATTAAAGAGGTCCCCAACCTTTCATAAAGTGAATGTGAAAGAAACCCTTTTTAATTACCATTCCTTATATTTTTAGCAGAAAGTCTGAGTACCCTTTCGCGTTTCACGCTTATTTACTAATTACGCTAATGGTTCACGGGATTAGGAAGGTTATATTTTGGGGAAGTGTACCCAAATATGCTTGGAGGAAGTGTGTAAAACCATTTTGGGGAAACCACCTTCAGTTCACCCGACCGAGGTTTAAAACTCGATCTCCCCACCCTCTGCAATCTATCCTACTGCAAGAGTAGCGCGTTAGATCAAGCGGCCACCGAAGTGGTTTATTTCTTGTGAGTGTAAGTAACGAATGTTCCAAACTGATAGTAATATGCTTAGTACTTTTATATTTTGTGCAGCGCGTCTTGCTACCCGTTTGGGCTATTCTTATATTTGTACTATTAATACACCAAAGAGGACGGTGTAATTTGGAATAAACATACTCGCATTTGCTTGAAAGAGCAGCGGAAAGCCATAGTAAATCGTACCCTCGATACACCTTAGAGTTATTCAAACCCCGTCCTGCCCATTACCAGCAAATATGTCTATGTTAGAGTGAGGCACTATACCATGAAATCATCGATGTAGTTTCGCTTAAGTTTTGCATATTATATAAAGGCTCATATAGCATGCAAATTTAAAATATTATAATCTAAAGTACTTCCCCCATACGTTCATTCTACGTAGTAGTCCAAGCACAAATGTTTCCAGAGTTTCCCCCACGGGAGATGATACCGGAAAGAGAGTGGTTCCCGACTATTTTATCATGGTAGCATGGCAGCTTTAAGTGCCGATTAATCATCGATGACCTTCTATTCCAAATTCCCTTATTTCCATTTCTATACCCCTTTAATTCTCCATTTAAGCCAAGTTACAGGGAAGAGGGATAAATTCTCATATTCCTTAAAGACCGCTCTTAAAGACGTGATCTTTGAGATGTAATTAATAATGTCATGGTTTTATTTTTATTTTTCACATTTTGAAGAATGCCTCTTTTCTTGATTTATTTATTAAAATTATGAAATTTAATATTAATATTTGTAAACCCCTTCACAGGCATCACCGTCCCGTGTACCCAACTAAAGAAAACAGAAAAAGTTCAGTGTACTTTTAGTCAAGTTTATTTTTATGTATGTTGGTTAAATGTCATATACTAATTATATCTCTAATAATATTTCTCGTCTAAGAGACTAATGTTCAGATTTAAATAAATTGTATCTAATTTATTTCACCCGATACAGATAAAACAAATAATTTAGCCACTAACAATACTAACAGTGTATTCCCATTTTATAATAATTATTTTGAGGGACGTTAATAATAGTACTTGGGAAAGACTATTAATGATATACAAACGTTTTTCCCAAAATTCTTCCTAGCCCTAAATTCAGAGTCACAATATTTTAATAGATTTGAGTCTAGACGCATCACCAGCAATAAAATAACCCGTATCCAGTTGCCAATATGTTTGAAAGGTTCATTGTTTAGTTATCTTTATATACTCAACCACTCCTCTTAACCCCACCCATGATATGTAAGAGCGCACTAATCCCCTAGTCGGTAATTTATTTATTTTTACTAGACATTTTACTTTATGATGAACATTTTGCAATAAATTAAACTAATTAAGTAGAGATGAGGAAGGTATGGCAAAAAAATATATTAAATTAATTAGAAACTTAGCTAGTTAGATAAACTATATCTACAATTTGCGTGGGAAGAGAGTTATAACACATTTAGGTGAACTTGGCATTTATTGCGCGAGTAGCTTGCATTTACAGTATAGTATGGTTAGTACCTATAATCGATAAGTTAGTGAATAGACTCGCTCCCAGTCACAGGTAGAATAGTTTGGGACGTACAAGTTTTGAATTATTTTCTTAGCACATGACACTTCTATATACCGAATTTAGGTTAAAACTTCTTGACATAGATTACATTTCGTAACGCTTAAATAGAGTTATATAGCGATAAAATGAACTAATAAGATGAATATGCAAATTTAAAAAAATAATCACACTTAAACGGAAATGTTTGTATTTTATTATGTTGATTTAGTCTCAAACGTGATTTAGTGTAACATGTGGAGATAATTGAAGAGTGGAAATAAAATTCATAAGTGAGAGAAAAATTACCCGCCTCGGTGGCGTAGTTGGCTAATGCGCTAGTCGTGTTGAGCTTGACTGCCGAGGACGGGGAGATTGAGGTTCGAATCTCGGTCGGGTGAACTGGGGGGGGGTCCTAAATGGTTTTCCACTCTCCCTCCACGCAAATGCGGGTTCACTTCCTCTAACTCAACCTTCCCAATTCATTATCGTAATTAGTACTTAAAGCGTATAACCCGAACGGGTAGTAAGACGCAGTGCTAAATAATAATAATAGTAATAATAATAAGTGTGAAACAAAGTATTATTATTATTATTATTATTATTATTATTATTATTATTATTATTATTATTAGCACCGCGTCTTACTACCCGTTCGGCACTTACGCTAGTGTGTAATAGTAGGGTGATTGTGAGATGGAATGAAGGACTTACAGTTTAACGTGGGATCCGAACCACGGTGGAGGCCTGGCATTCCTCACATTCACAAGATGTCTTGTCAGAGGTGAAGGAAGGGTTTGGTAATTAGATAAATCTTTGCCGGGACCGAGGATTGAACCCCGGCCGCCAGCATAGAAGTCTGACACCTTACCCCTAGACCACCAGGTCACTGACAGAAATAAAGTAAAAAACGAGTTTGAACCTCATAATGATGTAATTACCAAGGCTTTTCTGAACAAACGGATATCATTATTATGTGATTACAGTGTTGATTGCGCTTGTTATTGCCATCAATATATTGGGTTGGACACGGCCGCCTTTAGTGGAACAGAAGTGTTGATACCGCTTAGAGTGACGTCACGAGTCGCACCAATCTGCTGCTGCAGCTGCTTCTTGTGGGGAATATGTTAATATTTCTCATTTACTTTCATTTAAAACTTTATTTAGAATTATGAACGGTGTTGATTTAGAATTATTATTGATCTAAATTGGTTTTATAATTTAAATACAAGTATTTTAAGGTGAAAAGAATGCGAAAAATATAGATTAAAATATAAATTAATATTTAGTAGTTATGGATTATGTTCCAATTTCATTCAAAAATATTATTAATACTATTATTATATAATATGTTAAAAATAGCATAAATTGAATTGTTTTTAGACGTATTAAAAAATTTCCTAAACCAAGTTTCCTGCGCTCAATAACGTGTCTAGGCTCAGCTAGGCTGGGTAAAATGTATTTGAACACAATATACATTTATGCTGACCAATTGTTTTAAATTGTATACTTCATAATTTTAACACAACGATGAATACAAACTCACCATACAAGTTCAACCCTTATTGTCAATGAAGGCAGTAGGAGGCCACACACACACACACACACACACACACACACGTTCTTTCCCACGATAAAGAATGTCGTCTATCGAATCGCACGAGAGAGACTGTTGCCACGCGCCACGATTGAGTGCGGAAAGATTTGTGACGTTCTTTCTTGTGGAGTGTTGTTTACTCTATTGTTGAGGCTAGAATAATCCACACCATTCATGCCATGTGCTTTTGCCTGAATGGTGTTTTCTCTGTGAATGTTTAAATTTATTCTGCACTTAGAATGCGTTGTATGAAACATTATTGACATTCGTCATGCTACCAAAGAACTTTCAACCTAGTTTATAGAGATTTATGTCACACCCTGCTCCATGGAAATTGAAGAGTAGGCCCTCTCTGAATATAAATTTTAAAAATGCCGATCATGACGCTCTAGTAGAATATTCCCACAAAGTGAACCAAAAATCCGACCGAGATTTTGTTGGAAGAAAAATACAGTCGATGGCAGGTTCTTTCCAAAAGAGCTTAAAAATATGTTTCCCTTTCAACTTTCTGAACTGAATGACTACTACCAGCACATGACTTATAATCTAACATAAATCTAGGTGGACACAACACCCTACTTAGTGGTTCGAAACCTACGAGTACCTGATGGATGGAGTTGACAACTGGCTAGGTACTTAGTGGTTCGAAACCTACGAGGAGCTAATGGATAGAGTCGACAACTGGCTGGCTACCTAGCTATTCAAAATCCACAAGGAGCTCATGGATGGAATCGACAACTGTTTGGATACCATGGTGGTACCGTTCCTTGACGAGGGATTTCAAAAGCTATCGCCACGGTACAAATATAAGTAAGTTTTGTATGTCATAAGATCTGTTTCTCTATTTTTGACTTTTTTTACTAGCCAATCAGATGTTGATTTTGTAATAGCTCTTATATAAACAATTTTATATTGATTTACAAAACGTATAAAAGAATAATAGATACCTATAGAAACTTTAATAAACAATTGTACAATAATTAACTAAACTGATAATGGATATAAGTATAAGCTAATAAGAACAATTTTACAATAAGTAACAAAATCATATGGATATAATAAACATTCAAGCTTAATTACGTAAACTGCTATAAAAATATGTAACGCTATATTTATAAACACCCACATTTAATCAGTAACAGGTTTTAGCAAAATCAGTGCTCCCGTAGGCTCAAGTGTTAGGTTTACCATATACGGGAAGGTCAGGGCCTGAATCCTGGCCAGGCGTGCCAAAACGTGTTTAATTAAATTGTTACCCACCCTTCCCCACAAGTAAATGCGGGTATATTGTCTCTAAAGCTCTACTTTCACCAACCCTTCCCCAATAGTGTAATCAAATTAGGATAGCCCGGATGGATATTAAGAATTAACATGGGGAAAACAGCTAGGAATTAAAATTAACCCTTCCTTCTTCCTTCCACACCCCTTCATCACCCAAATAAAACTTAATCTCTCGAAGAAAGCTTGAAAATATTTAATAGAGGTGTGAGAAGCTTCAATAAAATTATAGCTATTATTTCACTTGAAAAAAACTTTGACAATAATAATTACGAAGCTTTGTCAATACAATTATTGATACTACATTAATATTCATATAAAAATATGAATGGGTTGAATTACATGCGGTGAAATTAACTTGACTTATCAGATTATATTTAAATATTATAAACGACTGTCTAATACAACATCATATAAGTAATCTTAGTGCATTAATTTATATAAATTATTAAAATATAATATTTTTTCAAACGTTAAGACCACTAGCAAAAAAAATTATTCTAACTCCGAGTATATTTCATATAGTTGATTTTGGTTCGTTTAGAACTAATAAAGTGGACTTCATAAACCCTAATAAATACTAGACATTATTTTATGTAAATAACTTTTCTGTTTTCCCGATTTTTTTAGGTCGCATGGAAGTTGAAGGAACCCCATTTTTTCACGTCAGTTTGGGGTGGCCTCGTATCTTCCAGAGTCACACTGAAAACCTGGGAGAAGTGTAGGAAGTCAGGGACATGTTAGTTGAAAGTTGGGTGTGACGTGTAGGGGTAGATAAATTGATGAGGGATGAAAGAGTAAAGGGATTTATCCAGAACTTTTTATATAGACTTAGTTTTGCTGACGTTTTTAATTTGCTTTAAGTGATGTGTTCGACCTGAAATACCCCTCGCTCCACCACCCGTCAATACCAGCACTATTACTCCACCTTCCACCAGGGGTAAGGAACTGATCGATCGCGCTCAACCGGTTGATCTCAAAGCGATTTTAAGTAGATCACATAGGAAAACTACTTCGCAATTAAAACTCAATTTTATTTGAGTCTTTTTAACTCGAAAATATATCATTTCTTATCAAATAGTATTTTAGTGTTAACAAAATCACCTTGATCGGTCATAATCGATATTGTTACAAGAAATGTAGATTCTCAATCTGAAAGTGTACATTTTATTTTTTATATATTTTCTCTACAAAGGTGGAGGTATAATTATTTATGAACATATTTAATTTTAGGAATAAATATAAGATGTAATAATGAAAAAACTGAAAAAGAATAGTGGAGAAACAATGGGTGATCGCAGAACCTTTGATAAGTAAAAAAGTCGATCAGGACCCAAAAAGGATGCCAACCACTGCCTTAGACAATCACAATCCAATCTAAACGCGTAATTTAGAAGTTATACAGAGGAGATTAACACGAATAAATGTCTAGAAAACGAACAACACGAAATATTAATTTAAGCTTTAATGTGTAACTTTGGTATTTCGAGATACACAAAATAGTTAGAAATTAAAACTTAATAAGGAGGATTCACACTGTGTTTTTCTTATTGTCATTATACACTAATTTGGGTAAACATCTGCTAAAACCATATTTCTTAGTACTAGCACTCCTTATAGACCTACTCCATGAATATGGCTTGACTCCTTTTCTCAGTTCAGTAATGAATTCAGTACAAGTCATCTATTACCATGTTAACGACCAGCTATCATGGGAGCTACTGGCAAAAATAGTAGCTATTATGAAAACATGAACGTAATTTGGTGATAGTAGTAGTTTCAACAATTTTTTAAATATAGACCCATGCAAGGAAGGAAACTAATAGTCTTAAATTAACAAATTTGACAGTGATTTCTTTGTTTTTAAACAAATTAAAAGCAAAACAACCTTTTTTTATAGTTAAGGAAATTATTAGGCCTATTAATTAAAGGTATGTTATGTATGTATAGATCATTTAGAATGCATATCAGATTGCTTCTAAATATAGACTCAATTTATAATTCTTATAATATACTTATAATTTTACCAAAGGAATTCTATGTATGTTGGTAACATTAACTCTTACTTAAACAAGGATGAAAACAAATTACCTTGTGAATGGATGTGGCATTTTGTATGGCTATTTCAATAAATGTCATCGTTTTAAAGTAGAAGTTTAGTTTATGAATCAAATAAGATAACATTGTCCATGTGTAGGTGGAGTGTTCAGTTAATAATCGTAGTTTTAAACGTTTTTTTCAAAAAGTTCCGTTTTTGGAGCAAAAACTATAATATATTCTTATAACCTTGGGGCGAGGAGAAAGCTTAGCATTAAATTTACCAAGAATTTAAAAAACTTTGATATTTTGTAAAATATATTTATAATCATAAACAATAACCCTTGTTACTGGAAAAATCAAGCCTGAAATGGTTAAATATAATATCAAGGGAATAACTTGCAATTATTGCCATGAACTTGGAAAGATCAGTGGTTGAGTATTGGCAGGGGCAGCCAAAACTATCAGGTTACGTTCAATGTTGTTTTTGTCATTTTTCAACAAAAAATCAAGTCTAATATTTTATCAAGATAGCTAGCTCTAATATCTTGAATTTTTTAATTTATAAAAGGATATAAATCAGTTAAAATTTAAATATAAATACTTAATTCTCTACTGATTCTTAAATATATGTAGTAATCTATTTAAAACACTTTGATTTACATGAATTGGTAGTGGCCTTTACTTAGATATTTTTATTGTTTCTTTATTAAGTAATGACAGTGTTTGCTACATTATTAACATTTCATACGTGTTGATAGCCAGTGCTTATACTTTAACGAACAAATAATAAAACATCATGCCTAAAGCTACTTTAAATGTAATTATTTCAAGAATATTTTGACATTCCACTGTCAACATTTCCGACGTTTTCTAAATGTATATCATGAACAGATGTAGAGAGACAAAAAATAAAAACATCTGAACATTTAATATAAATCAGAAAACTGTTAATTTACTCTGCTGGTCACAGTATTAGGTTGGAAACTCAAAAGTCAAATTAAATATTAAACATAACAGGTAAAATTTAACTCACTGCTAAAACAAAGACTTAAAAATAATAATATAAAAGTGATGTTTAAATTGTTTTAAGTAGTATGAATTATATTTTACGGTTTGTTTATAAAGAAAATTATCTTTTTGGAAATAATTCATTAACTATTTCGAGAATATGGTCTTTAAGCTATTTTACATATATGTTTTTTAAATCACCAGTATATTTAAAGAATCAAATAGAAATCATTTTAATGTATTCCTTTAGTTTTTAATTAAAAGGATATATCCCTATAATATTCTACTGGTACTCAAGAAGAATTGAGAATTCTAGAGGTAGAAGAAAATATATAATTTGAACCCAAGGTATTATTTAATTTAAATATGATTTAAGTTTTTTGAAAAATGTATCTCAAACATAATAAAAATGTCCCGAGATGCAATTCCTCTTAAAAATACAATTTCAAATATAGCATTAAAACTTAAATATTCGGAAAATTTCAAACAAAATCATTTCTAAAAAAAAGAACTGTTTTTTTATAATATCTTTCACCTTACTAACTAAAACAAACTCTTGGTTTTCAAGAGATTAAGAACATAGAAAAAAGACCAAAAAAAAGTTAGATGTCATTAAATATTTTAAAATGAATTTTCACTGCTCAGCAAACGTGAAATAACGTTTACCCACTCGTAGCTTTCCGGAGAAAACGGATGGTGAACCAACATCGCGAGCGAGAAGGGTTTGACTGCGCTTGCGTCGTGAGGGTTTGTAAGACGTCTCTCAAAGGGAATAACAAACTTTCCTGTCAGTAACGGACTGGATGTTTGACGCGACGGGTAACATTTTTAAAAAGTTCTAGTTTCGGAGACTGCGCGCTCTTTTTATATCGATGTCCTCGTGCCAACAATAATATTGCTGGTTACGTTTAGAAATGTCGTGAGGGTAAGTAATTGTTTACATAGTTTTGTGGGCAATTTTATTTGTTAGTTGAATAATGTGTTTGTGTATATGAACCCACATTTATGGTCATGCGTTCTAATACATCAGGATCGCAGTAGATTGGCTAAGGTTATAATCTTAACCAAGTTCAAAAAGTAGGTGGAGGTTTTCTAGATTATTTCATCCTCTCTCCATGATAATGGGAATGCACTTATTTTCAAACTATACCCTCTCCATTTCAAAATGTCTGGTAAGCGCTTTTTTTTATCACTGCGTATTAGGCTTACCTGTTTAGGATACACGCATATATGATAATTGATCTAATGGGGACTAGAAGAGGAAGGAAGAATTTCAGAGGTAATCTAGTTGAATTTGCATGTAAGGGGAGTGGGAAACAATTTAAGATAAGCCACCCTCAGTAGACCAGATCGGGATTCAAACTCCGATCTCCCCAACATCAGTAGGTCAATAAAACATGATAGTGAGGTCTTAGGACCATTCGGCCACAGAAGCGGGTTTGTAGAACCGCTTAATAACCTTGTTAAATGTACTGGTAAATATTTTTAAAAAATCTTCTATGTTTAATACATTTCTTAAGTTAATAAATCCTAATAAATTGTCCTTGTCTACAGAATTTGCTTTAGTGGCACAATGTAAACATTAGAATAAATGATCATTTGCAACAAAAGCTCGAAACAGCGGATTTATACGAACTTTCTTATTTTCTAGTGAAATAACCGGTTTTTAATATCGATGTCACAGTGTGTGTTTTCAAAATTATAATGTCTAAGGTGTCATTCTCACAAAACACTAGGCTGCTGATGACAGGATTATTGTAGTTTGAATCCTGATCGGGTGTATCGAGGGTGATTTTTTTCTAACTGATTTAGCACACTCTCTCTCTCTCTCTCTTTATGAAAATACAGTTGCATTTTCTTTTAATGCAACCTTTCTCATCCCTAGCTTATTAGCGCATAAGAGTATAATATGAACAGGTGCAGTACATAGGGGGACGTGGTGATAAAAATAAAGCTACAAACCATGGTATGTTTTTTTTTACATAAATGTGGTATATAACAAGTTCCATTCTAGACAAAGAAATCGGTTTCAATTCTTTTTTCTTTTTTTTTTTCCACATAACACTGAATCCCAACATTTCTGCGGAAGTGTGACACACAAAATAATATTGTTGGATTTTAAGCTTGAATATCAGAATCGCCTTTCAGCTGTTCTCTTACTCCGGACCTGCTTGGCAGATGCCGCCTTATGTCGCTTAGGCTGATTTTGATTTTTTGAAATGCGTCCGCGCAATCCTCTAATAAACGCTAGTAGGGGACACGAATATAAGTTTTATAATATTGATTGTCTGTGGCTCAGTCAACCCTACAATATTGCTAGAGTAAGTAGTATTAATTTTTTAAACCCACTTCCCTCATCTTCCCAAACTCAATAAACGGATATCGGTAAACATTGTGGGGGGGCTGGGAGTATGTTTAATCAGCACACTACTATTATGGTTACCTTTCAACTATGTCAGTATTTAAAGGGAACTATGTTGAAACTTTAAAGATCTTTCGTGATATATCATTCAAATTTGTTTCGTTTGAAAGAAAATAGAGAAATAAATTTACTTTTCAGAATATACAATGGGATCCTGCAATATTAATAGTAAAAGTTATATTCTTCAGTTTTAATTTAATTTATTAAGACCCACATCGGTGGACATATGGTATAGACGTCGAACTTATCTAGTATGAATGATTAATAGTCAATCAATTATATTTTTGCAATTTACGGCATTTAACTATAATATTCTTTAGATTGAAAAATTACACCTGGACACGGGAATTGATCCCCAAACTTCCCGGGTTCATTTCCCGTGTCTAGGTGTCATTTTTGAATTTAAATAATATGTTATTTAGTATGTGTTGTGTGTAATAAATAAGAGTTGTCTCAAAACTTCCAAATGAAAGACTTAGGAAAGCTGCACTACTGTCTTGGAATTGAATTCAAACAAGATGAAAATTCAAAGTTGGTCACTATGTCACAGAAATCGTACATAGAAGATGTTCTCAAAAAGTTCGGAATGCAAGACTGCAAACCGGTAAATACCCCATTAGATGGAAACAGCAAATTATCCAAAGCCATGGAGCCATCTACGGAGGAGGAGGCAGAGGAAATGAGCGAAGTTCCGTACCAGCAACTCATCGGTTCTCTGATGTACCTCGCAGTATCTACACGACCAGACATCGCGTATGCGGTGAGCTCTTTGAGCCAGTACAACCTAAACCCCGGAAAAGGACACTGGGTTGCGGCGAAGCGCGTCTTACGATACTTGAAAGGTACGAGCAACCATGGACTAGTCTACAAGAGATCTGGCGCTGAACTGATTGGATACGTGGATGCAGATTGGGGAGGAGCCCTTGATGACAGAAGATCATACACAGGCTACGCCTTTCAAGTGGCAGGCTCTGCCGTGACATGGGAGGCGAGAAAACAATCCACCGTGGCTCTTTCAAGCACTGAAGCAGAGTACATGGCTCTTACGGAAGCAGCAAAAGAGACAGTTTACTTACGAAACCTGTTAAAAGAAATCGGGTTCTTGAGTGTTAATGCAATACCAACTCTTGTTTATTGTGACAATCAAGGAGCAGAAAAGCTCATGCATAATCCTGTGTACCACTCTCGTACCAAACACATTGACATTCGGCATCACTATGTGCGTGAAGTTTTTGAACGAGGCGAAATCAATGTGAAATACATTCCAACAAACAAGATGGTAGCTGATGTGCTCACGAAAGGACTGTTCGGACCAAGCCATCATCAGTGCATACAAGGACTTGGCGTGATAGACATTAATAAAGTTAACACGTGTTTGAGAGGGGGTGTTGGGTGTAATAAATAAACATTCTCTTAACTAGGCCTATAATAACAAACACGAGTTTAGTAACTATTCTACTTTTAGATTTATGAAGCCACTTCTCTGATGACGTCACCAAAGCGTCTTGCGCGTCTTTGTTAGTTCCGGTGTATATCTCCGAGTGGCGAGCATGTGCTCTTTGTTCTTTAATTGTTTATTGTTCTTTCATAAATAAAACTAACAGTATGCTTTGTCAGGGGGTAGGGGGTTTAATTCTAAACGTATCTAGTGAGGGTGACTTTTCATTAAAAGTATTTTATTATCCTCTAATGCACTACATAAACCCATCTTCACTTCCAGAACGATCGTGGCAGGTCTATAGATGGAAAAACCTCTGAAAGTTGCGAACAAGTAAACGTAGTTTATGTTATTCCTTCCAAGGAAATTAAACTAAACCTACTTGAATGTTTCATTGTTTGCTTTTAAAATAAATGTTAAAACCTTACTTTAAAACTATGTTTTTATTAATAGTTTAGTTAATAATAAAAAATACTATCTTGGGAAGCATAATTATTTCAATTTTAATAGATCCATCAAATAATATTCATAAATCAACTATTAATTTAAGAAAATTTATACCTAATTAATAGATAACAATATTAAAAGTATAGCCCAAGATAAATTAAGTAAAAATTGTTATTATTTATGTTGTGAAGACACATTGTGATTGTGCCAGTGATATGATGAATAGCAAACTAGCACAAGGCTGCACATTTTTTATTTTTCCTTCTTTAAATTAATTAGTACGATTAATCATAATTCTAAATTAAACTTTCCTTGCTAATGCAAATAAATGCCTTTTAATTAGTGAAAACTTATTTTAATTAGATGGAATGGTGTTGTTAAAATCTTATATCTCATATTACTATCGGTTAAAGTGTTTACCAGACTTTTAAGTAAATATAATGTGATTACATTTTTTTTAATATCAAAATAACAATTTTCTAAACTATAGAGTCAAATACATTAAATAACATATTTTAATATTATCACAAAAATTTTGTTTTTACAACATTTCAATTTGGATTTTACTTTTAATTTTACTTGTATGAATTAGTTACAACATTATATTAATCAGTGTAATAAAGTAAAAAATAGTCATTTCATGTTGAGCTATTAATTCCTCATGTACAAATTATTATAATCTTAAACAATTCTTACCTCTAGAATATAATGTATCTTGGCAAGCTATATGTCCCGTCACTCAAAAAAGTGGCTTTTACAATTTTATTATTATTATTATTATTATTTGTGTTCGTATGTCCCTCTCTCTGCATGTATGTACCTTGGGCTACAGCCAACACAGTTTTATATTTAGATATGATTTGGTATTTTCTAAAAAGTTAAAATCTTGACTTTAATTCTAGCCCATAAATTAAGGGTGGTTTATTTATTACTTGAGAGTTTCCTAAAGTAGTTTTAATGTATTAAATGGTTATAAAAAACATCTGGAGAAAACTGCACATGATAAATAAGATGATAGAGTTTGTCAGTAAAACATAATTTAAGGGAAGATTACTGATGATTTTTAATGGTGTTTTATTTAGAAATAGCGCTAATAATTTTGTTTTTTATTTATATAGAGTAATTGTATTTTATTTTAACTATAAATAAAAAATGTTTTTTGTAGAGGAAAACATATTTAAGAGTAGTTTACTGAAATCGGATTTATGAACATCATGTTCCAAACTATAAAAATACTAAATGAGGATGTATGTACCCTTGTGTTGTATTGTTTGATCTCTTTTAAGGTCATAATTATTACCATTTACGGCCCTTGAATATTTAAAGGCTAATTATTTCTAATATATTTTGCTTATAGATCAAAATTAATAAAATATTGCAGATTCTTTCAGATATAAATCATATACATCATTTCATTTTTTTCTCAACTACATAATAAAACATAAAATCAGTTCCAGTCCCCAATACAAACAAACATTTGAATGGCCGAAGTTGGCCATCAGGCCACACTTTTGCAACCCCTGTCATAAAGAAATATATTTTAAATTTAATGAAGTTTAAAGATTACTAACCATAAAGATAATGAGAAATGTTAAGCCCATTCCTTTTATTCTACACCAGAACATGCTGTCTGATAACGCAGAGCTGTGCTAAGGGAAAGAGCATTGTTTATAAGTCCCCTAACCCATTCCACCCTCCTGCCATCAAACATTCCCTTTCCAGAGTCCAACTCACCTGTTCTTCGACTCCCAACTACATCTGACACCGCTGGCTGAGAGCCAGACATCCACCTTATCTCAAAATGTCTAGGTAAAGTTTACACGTGCAGTATATCTCGCGGTATTTCTCCCCTTGTTGTCGGAGCAGTCTTTTTGGATAACATTGCCTGGAGATTCCTTATGGAAGCTGCTAAGCTTTGACGGAGGCACGCCAATAGAATAAATACGAAGAACCATTCAATGGATCGATTCGAATTGAAGCTGACTTTTAACTTGGTATTTTGTCATACATTTACCAAGCTAGCTGAGAAGTTGAATACGTTGTGAAATTAGGAATGGGTGATCTTGTATGTTATGTTTGCCATATAAAGAAGAAACATTAATAGAATATCAAAACAATTTTTATTCTATGCTCTGAATCTTTTTGTACAAAAGGATCAAAAAATGAACTATACTAAAATAATGATCAAAGTATTTAAATTATTTGGTAAACAAAAGAAATAAAACCTATATATCTTATTAATATAGTTATAACTAGATGGAAATATAACTAGGCAGTAGATTTATTTAAAATATCTAACTTATACATAATTAATTCTCTTTCATAGTATTAAAAATAATATCATTATAATAATACATGTATAGTACTAAAATAATTATATTAATTAATATTTATATACATAAATGTATGTGGCTGTGCATTCGTACGTACGTTCGTGTGTGCTCAAGCGATTAAATTTAAAAAAATATTTTGATTTGTGATGAATAAATCAATGAATTTCACTCATGCCTTAATAGTTTCCAACATCTTAGTATAAAAATCTTAATATTTTCATCACTTTATTTATTTCTTATCTTGGATGAATTTCTTCTAATCCTGAGTAGTTTGTATTTTATATATATTTTTTGCTTATATTTTAGCCGCACGGGACTATTCAAGTTTTGAACACAGCCAATACGTGTTTGGAGTATACGTCCTCGAAATTAAATTAATCTGAAGTGCAACACGAAATTTTGTCGAGAACGCTCGATGAATTAATTTGCTGCATGATGGGCAATACCAATTAAAGCATCTCTTGCTAGACGTTAAACGACGAATACTCCATTTTTAATTATCAATTTAAGTTATCGTTATCAAATTTTATTTTAATCACTATAAAAAAACAGTATTATTACTATTATTATGTTTCTTACTTCTAGATAGACCTAGTTATATGAAAAACAAAAGGTCTTTAGTAAATTAGGTTTGACACTTGCCTTTAATTTGTATGATGAATATGTAGTTACCTGCCCCTAGGCAGAGGGGTCAGTGCACCAAACTAGGAGTCATGGGTTCAATTCCCGAACCAGCACCATTGGTATTTTCTCCGAAAAGGGAACCGTCCCCAACGGTCTTCAAGGTCTGGTTAGCTAGGTCTAAGCTAGGTTAAAAGTTTCCACTGGTTCTACATCCTCATATTCACTACCACCATCACCTCATTTTATCAGGACATGGAAAGAGCTTCCAACGGACGTCCCCTGGGCAGCGGTACTTAAGTACCAGCTAACCAGCTAATCTTCCCACAAACTGGGCTCTTTCTTAGTGATACATGTATTATATATATGTATATATTATATATATACATGTATTATATATATGTATATATGTGTGTGTGTATATATACTACTACTCAAATTAGAGCACATGGTGCTCTGAAAGTTAGCCAAGAATTCCGTATTTCCATAACGTTTAGTTTATAAAAAAAAAAGGGGGGCTCGGAACGTTCTAAGAATCTAATAGATACATGGAAATAATTAAATAAACAATTAGAGGTAATAATATATTGGACACTTACTAGTGTGGTAAACTTAATTCTTTAAATTTTTGTCAAGATGAACAAACAGTGTTTGACCTACGAAGACCATTGTCTTTGTTTTTTTAAAGCTAGTGACCCTAGTAGCAATCAGGACAACTACCATATTATGAGAGGGAAGATATATACTGTAATAAAAAATATTATATATTATAATAAAATAAAATAAAAGTTTTAAAAGAAAAAAAAAATCTTTATTAGGCTGGGAATCAGCTGATGAACTCCGAAGATTTCACACGAAATTAAATTAGAAATTGTTCACAAAAGTAGAAAAAAATAGTGAAATACAAGGTAGGGTGGTAAATAACATCATAATACCAAATAAGAGAGAGTAAATCTTGTTGACACATTAACGCCACCTGCTTCTAGTTTCGTGATCTGCCAATTTTAAATAACAGTTAATATCTAATATAAATTCTATTATATTTTCTGACTGCTTTCGCTTTTACATTATCATTTCTTGTATCTCCATTTTTCTGAAGTTTTTTTTTAAGAACTCACCTCTTCAATTCCTGTAAAGTACGGTTTTGAATTGTTCCCGGCGAAAGTGAGAGCTGAACCAATTCGAATTTTGATCGAGTTTATCTTTGTCTTGACGTCGTTTTAAATATATAAAGCCACGGTTGTAAATCTTACAATAGCAAATATTATCAAAATGGTATTAATGTTGGAAATTAAAGTGTCAACAGTTAGCCCTGGATCGCAACTAAGATTAAAAATGTTTGTGAGGAAATTTCTCAAAAATTAACTGTACTGTGAAGAATTTTATTTTTTAATAATTTTCTACAAGATTTTTTCAACGGAAGACCAACTCAGTGGATGAGATGTTTCTATTTTATTTGAGATGTATCCCTCCCAATTTCAAGCCATCCAATAACATCTTTTACTCTAAATTATTCCACGAAATCTGAACTGCCAGCATCAAAGCTATTTTTCTATATAATGATATTAACAAGTTTATATATTTAATTATTTCACTTTTGTCAACTTTCATTGTCATTATGCCAGCCATTGTTAAACTCGTAATAATCTATTCTTAATGTCTCAAAGATATTTGTTTTTTAATTTCAATATTTTAATATAAATAGTTATGAGCATTATAAATTTTGTTTACTTGAAATATTTTATTTTATTATTTTTACTAATTTTCTCTTAACATTGATAAGTGTACATGGTTTCCAGATTTATAATTTAATATATAATATTATTTTTATGTATTTTATGTCTATCCTCATACACTTATAGCATTTAAGTGTTTATTTATGTATAATTTATGTGTTTCCCCTAAGTATTGTTGCTGTACAACTACCATAATGCATCAAGTTGCTATGACAACCAGGTAAACGCAGTGAGGTTGTTCTTAACATATAAATACACAGTAGTCTGGAGAGTGTAAGAGTTTTGTGCATCTGAGCAAAATAATAGGCTTGTTTTAATATCGAATCACCACACACCCTTTTTCATAAGTTATATTTCTTTAGAAAAAGTGAAAGTAATTTGGATAGATTTTTAGTACTGTATACTACATTTATATCACAATATGTACTGTATGTATTCATCCACACAAATATGTATTTATATAAGATATTTCAAAATAGCAACCCAAACTATAAACAATTTGGCATTGATTAACGTATATTAAGTTGAAAAACGATTATAATGATAATACTTTCTTCATATCATAATATTTATTTAAAAAAATTAAGCTTCCCTTCTTTGAATTTGTGATATTATTTATAGTCCGGATCATTCATAGATTAAGATCACAGTGAAGGAAAATCTCAAACTGTTTTATTTTTTAAATTAAAAAGTAACACATGAACAAGGCAATCGAACCCAGAACTCTTAGCTTAGTACGCCAATGCTCTACCCACTGAGCTATCCAAAAGAGGTCCCATACCTATGTTCCATTCTTCACTCATATTTTAAGGATGATTCAATTATGGACATTTGGAAATCGTGTGCTATGTTTCAATTTAAAGGATATAAATTTAGATGCTTCTGTAACCGAGGTTAACAAATATAATTATAATAGCTTGGATATTAATCCATCAAAATCTTATAATAAAAATATTATATGAAGAGGATTATATCGGTATTTATTCTTACTGCAACTGGTAAAAGAAATAATATATATATATATATATATATATAAAACAAAATTATTTATTTCACCAGTTACAGTATATATAGTTAATAATTTAGACATATCCCTATTTAATATTGAAATGTAGTTGAAAAACCGCAATCTCGACACAAGAATTGAACCCAGAACTTTTGTATTCCCGTAAGTCAATGGGCCTTGGTTGTATTTCGTCAATAACATCGCATTGTGGGGCATGCGAGCTAAGGCACCAATCACGTCTGGTCTGGTTTACCGGTGATAAGGAGTTTTTGAGCTCAAGCTCCTGGTGGGCTTATTGAGTGTGATTTTTCAATCTCCCTCCACTATGAGGGTTCATTTACAACTTGAATATGAGTTTTGACAGCGTGATCACCGTGCGCAATTTCAAAAGCCATGGTTTAATACCCGTGTTCAGACTACCATTTCCCCCAAAAAACTGTATTTGAGCTTTTTCTTGAGTGCTTAACCAGAAAATATGATGTTCTGATATAATTAACTTATATTATTCTATGGCTTGTGGTCAAAATGTCCTATGTCAAATACTTTTGATTTTCAGGGAAGATAAACCAAGATATAAGTACTTTAATCTAATTCCCCTAAGGCTGGTCACACACAGAATGCCACATTTTGTTTCGCGACAAAATATTTTGTCGCAACGTGCTACAGACGTCTCGACTGCCATAACATCCATTGAAGTGCCGCACACTGCTTGAGACATTGTTACAAGGCACTTCGTGGCACCTTGTGTCAAAAGGAGATGCTCCTTTCATTTATGTCGCGAAAAAACATTAAAAAACAATTTTAAATGCAAATGCGCCACTCCCCAAATAACATGTGGATTTTTGGTAATGTTATTATTTAAATTATTTAAAATACTGAGTTTCACTATAAAGCTATCGATGTCTTTGTTTTGATTTATTGGGTGAACCCGATGTTCTTATTTCTGGTTGCACTTCAAAAAGCTGTGTGAATTGCCATAAAAGAAAGTCTACGTCTGCTTCCTCAATAGCCATCATGGTGACCTGGCGGTCTAGGGTTAAGGTGTCAGACTTCTGTGCTGGTGGCCGGGGTTCAATCCTTGGTCCCGGCACAGATTTATCTGATTACCAAACCCTTCCTTCAACTCTAACAAGACATCTTGTGAATGTGGGGAATACCAGACCTCCACTGTGGTTCGGAATCCACGTTAAACTGTAGATCCTCCATTTCATCTCACAATCACCCTACCATTACACATTAGCGTAAGTGCGAATAACCCGAACGGGTAGTAAGACACGGTGCTAATAATAATAATAATAATAATAATAATAATAATAATAGCCATCATAATTAACTAACTGCACAAATTCCCTTTTTTTAAGAATAAACTAAATATTACACTCACCTCTTTGATGGCTCGCTTACAAATGGTGGGAAATTAAACCATAACTTGTTACGATTCAATATTTCTCATAATTCTCTACACCAAATGCAGGGTAATGCGATATTTTTCCTTGAAACAAACATTGTTGCGAGTCAATATATTTTGCATTTGGTGTGTTTCCAGACTAAGTGTTGAATGTAAAAAGGACAAAACTCTTCATTGGTATGAATTATTTTCAAAAAGCCAATTCTGACAATAGTCATTTTATCGTTTGATGAACTTGTACAACCCAAACAAATGGTAAGACACGACGCCCAAAAAAATAATCACAAGTTATTAATGAACATTCTGAACCTATTCAAGGTCAAGTCAAATCTCAAATCATTAATTGATTAATAAATGAAGGAGAGAAAATCAATTTTATAAAATACACATTTAATTTTCTTTAAATCAAACATGGGGCCTTTAGATCTATTTAGCACTATAAATAACTATCCCGTATTGGTTTATAGCCTAAATGCTTTCTTAATTAACATACCCATTACCTTATAAATAATAAATTTTGATTTAGTAATTAGTCATAGTAATTAACTCAAGAATTATACTCAATGTAATTAATGGATACAGAATTAACAAAAGTAATTACAAGAAATTAGTAGTTGTGTTTTAGGCTTAGATCTAATTGTCCTGGTAAAGTAACCATGAATAGCAGTAGACTAACCCAAGTGGGTTTAATTTGTACAAACATGTAAAAATAGATGGTTGTATACTTTATGACCCTCCAAAAGAGTTTACATTGGAGTTAAGAGTTTTCTAGAGCTTGTATCTGTGGTGTGTCGATGAAGAAGAGCAGTTGCTAAATTTATGGTCGTCGACTCGGCCTAAGGTGACGTCTAGAATAATAAACCACCAGTGTATACATTCGGGTTGTTTTACTACCTTTAGCATGGTTTTTTTAACTACTTAATATAAGCGTTAAGGATAATAAAGGTTGCTTAGAGGAATTCTACCCGATTTTCCTCAAGATAATTAAGGGAAATACACATTTTAAATATTACATTCTCAAAATTTCATTCAATACTACTGGCTGGGATTTGGAGCCCAAGCTCTCCCTTAACAGCAATACAATATTATGTGAATATACCAAGTTTTTTTTTGCAATTAATTTTTTATGTTTAGCACAATCTGACATGATATGCGAATTCATAAATTGTTATTGTACTAGTGGCAGTATAAAGCCCTTCCGAGTCGAAAGTATCTGCTTTCGTGATCTTAATTGATCACTTATATGTAGCGGACGATTTTCACACGTCCATCACAGAATTTGCCTTAAAACCTAAGTGAAGAACTACTCTGGACACAAAAACTTTCCTGTATATCTAATTGGTTAGAGAATTGGTATAGTAAGACAAAGATCCTGGGTTCGATGCCCGTGTCCAGGCTTAATTTTTATAATTTACAAAATATAATATTAATATGTGGCTATGACCGTAATTAACAAGTATAATAGCATGGCTACTTAATCCATCACACTCTGCCAAGTTAAATAAGCGGCAGATTAAAAAAGAAAATCTGTTTCAAATAATAAATATGAACTCGCTTAGGTGGCCGGACAGTCTAAGGGAGTCGTGGCCCAACCACGGCCCGCGACGTTGATTTGGTGCCCCACACACAAATTAAAAGCTTTCCTGATTTTAATAACAAAAATGAGAAATTAAATACATAATCAGTGCATTATTTTGAATATGTGAACAAATGATAAGGCTAATTTATAATGTTGCATGTGTCCAACCTTAAGATTGTGTACGGTAATTACGGTAGTGTTATAATTAATAAGTGTATTTTTGTGTGAAGATAAAGTTTATTAATAGGTAAATTTATATTTTTGTCATATGCGGCCTGCTAGAGACCTTTTAGATACTCATGTGCTGGCCTGCTTATGACGGGGAAATCAGGGTTCCAATCCCAGCCGGGGTATACTGAGAGTGGTTTTCCATAAACGGTTACCCACTCTCTTTCCACGCAAATGTGGTTAGATAACCTCAAGAATGCTTCCTTCCTTATCCCTGTCCAATTATATTGATTATCATATATGAGCATCACCTTAACAGTTAGTAAGACGCGGTGAGAGAAAAAAAATGGGAGTGTGGATATGTATTAATGTGTCTGAAGCCCAAGGGAATTTGTATAAAATCATAAATTTATCCAACTAACCGCGAAAACAAAGTTGAAAGGAAGATAAAAAGGTATCAAATCTGTTGTGACATCCTGTTCTATCCCTAAGTGCTCTTGTCATATCTAATCTCTCAATGACCACATCTGTGCACATTTGTATGATGATAGCTCAGAGCTCTATTATACAGGGTTTTGCTCTATAAACTAAAAATGTGCCCGTTTAAAAAAACACATAAAGTGATCATTCATTAATCCATAATTCAAATATGGACATAAAAATTAATTTTAAAATATTATGTAACAGGAAAAAATATTTGTTTTTCTTACTCTACGATTCATTAATTAAAGTTTATTGCTTTAAATTTAAATTTGAACCTAAATGTGATAACATATATTGGCTGTCATATTAGTTATTTTCAAATATTGTTATAAATCTATCTCTACAGGCTTAACATCTAAACGAATATTAATTTATTTTATAAAATAATCATAACTTTTTATTGCAATATTTATCAACGGTGGGCACACAGAATAAGGCGTCATCCTCGTCTAGTATAGTTTTCTGTTGACGTATTGATAGGGTCCTAATACCTGTCAGGTGTTAATTACTAAATTGTTTCCAATTCTATCTCCATGCAAAAGCGGCTACATATCTTTTAAAATTCTACCTTACTCAGCCCTGCTTTATTATCATCATAATAAAATATACCAAAAAAGAACTAACTATTAAATTTTAGTGCAAAACACGGTAATTTTGTTCAACAGATAAAGTAAAATTTATTTTTTCTCTCTATAGCTTGGTTCATTCGGTATTGTGTTTTCATAGTGTGCTATGTGACCCTGGTCCAAGTCTTGATATGACTATACGAAAAAATAATTGATTAAATTAAAGCTTCTCTTTTAAATTGAGTAACTAATTAACGTCCGGGTGAGGGGATTAATGGATATTGGTATTTTATAATATAGTTTGTC
Organism: Timema californicum; assembly: GCA_902141385.1. Lineage (NCBI taxonomy): Eukaryota > Metazoa > Arthropoda > Insecta > Phasmatodea > Timematidae > Timema > Timema californicum. The sequence goes on along the minus strand of CABFOW010001223.1, from coordinate 59,238 downwards.
TGTAAGTTGTGTAACAATGTAATATGTCTGATAAGAAAGTACACGATAAATACTCCTATTAAAAAAGCTTCACAACTATTACTACCAACCCACTTTGGTGACCGCATTATCAAAGGCGCTTCTCTCACAATAGACTAGAATTCCGATGGCGAGGAGATCGTGGATCGATCCCGGCCGGGTGTAGTGATGGTGGTTTATTCCTAACGGGTTTCCCAATCTCCCTCCATGAAATTGTAGGTACACTTTCTCTTAATTCAACCTTACACATCCCTAGCTCATTAGCGTAGTTATTAAATAGGCGTATAACCTAAATGGGTTCTAAAAAATTAGTGAAACTAAGATAAAAAGAATATTATTAGTTTGCTCTACGTCTTAATACCCTTTCTGGTTATATACATATGATTTATCTAATGCTAGATGTAGATGAATAAAACATAATTCAATATCAAATGTGGAACCATTTGCGTGGAGGAGGTGTGATAAGGCATTTAGAAAAAACACTGTCAGTATACACAGCTGTATAGCATCCTAGAACTCCTCTCTAAGCAGCAGATTGGTATTCCAATAAACTATCATAAATTCACGTCGCTCATAGCTTTTTAACTTATTGATATGAAGTGAGCCTCGTATTTCCTTCCAGATAAAAGTTTTTTTTAATTAACAATTTTTGGTATGTTTGGGCTTGAAAAGTAGAGTATTATGTTTAGTTTAAATTCAAATTTATCTTACTCGTATTCAAAATTAGTCTCTCCAAAAATAAAGCTTCAAACCACTTCAATAAACATTTTATAAATGGTTGTCCATATTTCTACAAGTTATGAAAGAAATAAGTTAGCAAAGAAAATATCACATTTTGATAACTTCAAGCCGTTAAAATATTATCAAAATAAATTTAAATTTGAGTCATACGATTTTTATAAAACTCATTATATAAGCAATCCTTCATTTACTACCTACTAAAAAAACTATATACCTGGTCAGAGGGATCAAAATCAATCATTTAAAAGGATTTACCATGTTTAGGGTGTAAAAATAACAAAATGTATTTAGCAAATCTTAAAAAATGATTAAACACAAATACACAAAACTTCTCCTTGTGTGTATTTTATTTTTGATGAAAGTTTTCCAATTTACAAATATAGATTATTAGTAAACTACCCTTAAATAGGCTTTACTCTAAAAACAAACATCATCATGTTAATAACAATAATCACTTTATGATAATTTTAAACCAAATTGTTCAAATATATTAAACCAAATTTAAATTTTCAAAAATAAATATTCGTTAACTACCCTAGATTTATTTGCTATTTCTAAAAATAAAAACATTTTCTTATTTAACATGAACAACCTTTCACAAATTTCCATTTTGAATTCCATCTTCAAGGTCAATTTCCAAAACATTAAAATGTTCTATAAGTTGTAAGTTAACAAGCCTTGATTTATTTATTTTAAATAAATATAGATACATTATTAGTGATATGTAATATTATCTCTCGATACCAATTTTGAACCAAATCACTAAATCAATTTATTAAATATTCAAATTCAAAAAACCATCGTGATTAAACAAACCACAGAAAAATGTTCTCCCTAAAGCCAAGTATGCAGCTTTATTTGTCTTGTTCTTATCAAACACTCCACAGATATACATTTTAAGGAAAATCATTATAGCCAATTTCTTCCTAATTCAAATTTTCAAAAATCACTCTTCAGTAAAGACCCTGTATAAAATTTTCACCCATAACTAAGTAGCCAGTGTCATGTCAAAAAATCCAAAAATAGCCATTTGGAACAAAATCGTTAGGGTCATTATTAAATTTTTCCACTTTTTGAAAAATCAGTCATCTGTAAGCTACACATCAATGAGTTTTTACTTCTAAGACAAATATATAGTGCTAATTGTCATGGAAAACATGGCTAAAATACCCATTTGTAACTAAATGATAAGTGCTATTTTTTTAATAATTCAAGTTTTTGAAAAATCAGTCATAAGTAAACTACCTGTAAATAGGTTTTTACCCTGAAAACAAGTAAACAATCTAATTTGTGTGTGTTAAACACTACCAAGATACACATTTGGAACCAAACACCATTTGTAAAATAGTTCAAGTTTTTGAGAAATCATTAATCAGCAAACCAACCAAAAATGAGATTCTACTAGGGGTGGCCCTTCTGCAGATATGCTGATATTGCCAGTAACCGATGCCGATTTAGTTGTGTGTTGTTGTTGTTGTGTTGTTTTTTTTTGCAATATTACAAAAGTGTACAGTAACAATATTCAAAAATAAGAATTATCTGATTTGGCCACCTTTATACTTTTCATGATAGTAGTAGGCTTGTTTAGTAAAGGATTAAATACAAATTTTAACTTTTAAACGTTAAATTTGGTTAGATATATTTAATTTTATTGTTAGGCCTACTTCGCCGTCATAATAAACACGAATATACATAATTAAAAATAAATTAAAGTACCAATACCAAAAAATAAATAAAGGAAAATGCACAAACTTATTATTTCATAGATAAGAAGAATAAACCTAGTTTATTTTTAAATGAAGACCACCTAGACATAAAAAAATAATTTGGCCCTGTCATATTAAACAATAACATTCATAATCATAAATAACAAATTCAAATATCAATTAGGCCCCTAAATGAAAAATAAATCTAGAAATGACATATTATATATCATAAACACAATATTAGAATATATTTTATATTAGGCTATATCGTCATTACCGAGTTTACCAAACCATAAAAAATGCCATGAAAGGAATTTATAGGTATTTTTTATTGAAGTACGAATAAAAATATTCCAAGGCAGTGGAAGGTTTTGTCTTTGCTCTTTGTTATATTATTAATTCTCAGTTAAATTATCAATATATTAATTCTCAGTTGATTGACAAAATAACTATAAACTATTTACAACAGTGGCAAATTGATAATTTGACAGCACCCTTGAAAGCGGTCTAAGAAATGATCTAAGGGAGCGTTCAATGAGTGATCAATCGAGTGGATCTTGGAGCACTCAGTAATCGGCATGCAGCCAACATCACTTACCACGAAGAAAAGTAAAACACATTATTGCTGAACGCGGTTTTGTGCAGCTAGCTCCTAGAGTACGCAATAGCACAATAATGGTATGTTATCTTGGACGTATTCGTTGTTTTTGCTGTGAGAATAAGTTACGGCTACGAAAATAAAATATAGTTTAGTTAATTCAGCCAACGGAAAAATTAGGGGGTGTATAAAATATAAATAGCACAAATCCTAAACTAAATTATTTAAATAGAAATCAAAATGCTGTGTGCATGCGCGGGCCTTGGCTCGTACTGAAAGATGTAGGTAATATTACATTTTAGGTTGGTATACAACTTGTATTCAATTATAACTACGTTACTTATAGCCATAATATGATCTATTTTTAATTTTGTTTTAATTCACAACAAATAAAATCATACTGGCTCACCTAATATTGTTTTCACAAGTGTTTAGATTTAATACTTTAGGAAATGTTTAGCGCTAATATACTTATCATGTTTTTTATGATTTGAATAAGCCTTAAGGTAAATAAAACTGAATTGTTTATTTCGATTAGAATGTTTGTTTTGCGGTTTATTATAAAATAAACTATCTAACACAGAACTAAAGAATTTGTATTTACATGCAAGAGACTATTTAAATATTTTTGTTTGAACTATGACTTATATTTTCATGACTTGACATGACTTGACATGACATGACATGACTTGTTTAAAACAAGTTATATATATATAGATTTTGAATTATTAGTGTAAAATATCTGCATGATAATAAACCTACTATCTTTGGCCAATTGTGCCATTTTCGGCCGATAAATCGGATCGGTTATGGGCATCGGTCCAGCCATAGTTTTTACTCCACAAAAAAGTATAGAATGTTATTGGTAATGTCAAATACTACCAAGATACCCATTCGGAACTAAATCGTATGAGCTATTTATAAAATACTTCAGGATTTTGAAAAAGAAGTCTTCGGTAAACTACTTTTTAACAAATTTTTACCTGTAAAGCAATTATATAGTACTATTTGCCATGTCAAACAAATCCAATATATGCATGGTAAACAACATCATTAAAGGTATTTTTGTGAAATTTTGAATTAAAATATTTACCCATCAGTAAACTTCTCTTAATTGAAGGCTGAAGTGTAAAAAAAATGTGTGTAGTAGGTATAGCCCAAAAATATATAAATTTCAAGTTTGAACAAAATCTATCAAACTGTTTTGAATCAGTGACCGGGGACAGGCAGACATGGGATGATAGACAGAATGGTATAATCCACTCCTTTGGGTCCGTGTTCGAATAAAACGTAACAAATTTCATTTTCTCGAGATCAATTTTTTCACGATCCAATACTTTCTCTTGATATGAGAAAGATAAAAGTGAATATTCCCTAATATTAAAATTATTTAATATTATACACGTTTAGCTAACAAAATGGTCCCTTAAATACACGTATGGGGGGTGGTCTGTGAATTAATAATGACTGTGGAACTATTCTTTATAATATAATAGCTATAATTAATAAATATTATAATTTTATTATTTTGACCCATATGGTAACCGGAACCAAAACGTACAAAGTGATTTCTATTAATAGTTTAGCAAGGCCACTGAGCACTAGTAATATTAAATAATACCTAGAAATAGGGCAATCTAATTTTATATTTTTGTACTCGTTGACATTAAAAAATAAATTGTATGAAACTCAGCACGGACTTTCTCATTCCATTGTTTAAAAATTGATATACTTACTCAAAGCCCGTACTACATGTGAAACTAAATAATATGTACTAGCAAACCTTAGCATTAATTGCATATACTTTGGTAAAATATTTTTTGACTACTGGTTTTAAATTTTATATCTTATTTTTAAAGAATTAAAGTCCTCATTTGTATATTTGGACCAATAAAAAAGGTCGCTATTGAGTCCAAAAGGCTCAACACTCTGTATTAAAATGACAACATTATATTAGAGGTTAAACATCTTCAGGTCATAGCATTGATATGCAGAGCACCCTTGACCTCTCCAACGCGGTCAAACATGTCCATTGTCAGCCTGATATATTGGACCAATACGATCCATCCTGCAGGCTAAATGCTGCCCTCGATCATTGAAAATGTGTCTCTCACAATATCCTGGAGGTAAATGAAAGTGAAACCATCGGTAGCAGATGTTAAACACACAGTGTTTCACAAACTCTCTGCCCTTGGGTTTCCCTTATAACTTTCAAACTAATGGACGTAATTGATATATGAGAAGCACTCAGAGGCCGAGGGCGAGTGAAACACCCTGTATATAATGATTCAAATGAGAATATCTATTGTAAAGGAAATGATAGCATTTTATTAACCATTTATTTGATTATTAAACATATGTATAAGTATATATTTATAATGCTAAGTTGTTTTGTGAAAGTATGTGTGTCTGCATATCACAGAATACATTTTTGAGTGATTAATATAATCTTTCAAGGTTTATGCAAAAACACTTTCAGCAACAACAAAAATTCTATTTATATATAATTTTTAAAATTATTGTTTAGTAAGGTGTTGTTTTAAGGCCTACATTAAGTCGATATGATTGCTAAATATATCCTTGGCTTATGAGGCAAACTGAAAATCGAATTTATCCCTGGGTATGAAATACGTTGGACCAGCCAACATTATACCATAAGCACATAGGTATGGGCTGTAATTGGGAAACTACATTTCAATTTTCATTGGAGCACTATCCTACATCTATAAAAGGTATATTAGATCCACTATCTCGTATTCTTTTTTCAAATTATAAAGTAGTCAGCTGTCACTTTTGATAAATAAATGTTACGGAACTCCGGACGGACTTTCTCGCTCTATTGTTTAAAAATGGATATATTTAATCAAAACTCGTAATAATATATGCGAAACGAAAAAATATACACTAGCAAACCCAAACATAAATTACACTATATTTATATAACAATTTTTTGAGTTACAGTTTTAAATTTTTTATTTTTATTTTTAAATAATTAATGTCCTCGTTTGTATGTTTGGACCGATAATAAAGATCATTATTGGGTCCCCAAGCATCAACACTTCGTATTAAAATTTCGACTTCTGGATAAAATGTTCGACATTTTATTAGGTTTGTAAATCTGCATGTCATCGCATTGCTATTTAATTACTCATTTATACATTTTGCCCAATAAAAAATGTAAATACTGACTATTGAGTCCAAAATGGAGATAGATCATTGTTGTACAAACATTTCTCCAGAGAGGTTTAAGGAAAAATAACATAATTTTTTTGAGAGACTTACTTATATTTAATTACTCTATGAAATTGGAGAAGTATTGCGTTAAAACTTAAGTAGTATCTCTTTACAACTAAATCTCACAAAATTGTATTAATATATTTGCCAATATCTCATAAAATGTTGGTTTTATAAATAATATACTTCATATAATTTTTTTTATTTTTAATAGTTCTTCGATTTTGCCATCATAAGTTATTTAGTATCTCAAATAGTTGTGGAGATACAGAAATTTCAGCTTCTCTAAAGTACCCTAGAATTCATTTTAATGGGAAAATGAAAATAGCCAGTTTATTTATAATATTAATCAACGCCTAGATACGAATTTTAATCAAAATCGTTAGAGCTTATTTATAAAAAGTAGATTTTTAAAATCTTTTTTGCCCTTTATTAAACTACACTTAATTTTAAGTCTAAACAGACACACAGACTGATGACATTGCAAAGTCCACTTTTTAGGGTTCAGGGTATTATGAGACGTTTACATCAATCAACATTTCAGGCTAGATTTTTTTACGGTTGCAATACTTTAACTTTTGTGTTCGAAAAGTTAAAAATACAAATATGTGCTTATAGCTTGAAAGTTAATGTTTATCTAAAAATATGTTTCGAATAAAATATTTGTATTATAAATAGATCTACATATGGATAAAGATAAGTAATGTCATATCACAATAGTTTTGGAGATATGATAAAAAAAAATCTAATCTACGTATCAGACCGGAGCCCTTAAAGTCATTTTTCTTAAATATTGAGAGTAGCCATTTTGTTTGGAATATATATATAAATGTTTAGAAATGAAATTTAATCAAAATCGTTATAGCTGATTTTGATAAAATCGACTTTTGCCCTTCAGAAAAATAGCCTTAATTTCATCAAAATCTCGAGTTCGATTTTTTTTTACGATCATAATACTTTCTCTACCTGTATTATATCAATAAAGTAATAAGAGAAATAACTTTTAATAACACTAATAATATTATGGAATGTTGTTGAAGCTTCTCTACCTGTATTATAGTGATAAAGTAATAAGAGAAATACCTTTTTATAACACTAATAATATTGTGGAATGTTGGTGAAGCTGACCAAAAGAAATATGTTTTTATTTTTAAAATACTCCTATAAAAATTGGGCTAATCACGCCTCTAATTATAGAGAATGAGAACGAACCCAACAATTGTTTTCCACTACTCATCCATCCCACCAAGCCTTGTACTTGGGTAGTTCATAAAGTGTGGTAGTTTCCCTCTGCGTTTCACACTGCATTTCTATGAGTGAGTTCTAAAATGGCCTACCAATTTTTCCGAAAAGGTGTTTTCCCATACCTTCCAGGGTTTTTTAACATACCACAACTGATATGGGAGCGATGGCTTTACTTCCCCGCCAAAGGAAATTGTGCAACGGATTTATATCACTTAAAGGAAATCTATCAGCCTCAGCTGAGTTTGAACTCACGAATATTGGATACTGAGGCGAGCACGATACCCCATCACCACCGAGGTCAACAAATTAATGTTATCTTATAACAGTATTTACAAAAATTAACATTTCGACATAAAAGCATATATGTGAGAAAAATACCAGCTTTACTCGATATTTCTAGAACATACAGAGGTTATATTTTTAAATCTAACTTTTGTTGAAATACCGAACACAACTGACCTTCTACCCAGATAATATGTATCCTCGGATGATCAATTAGTCAAGGACCATTTGTTCGTTATAGAATTTGCTTGTCTACACTACAGAATTTATCTCAGTCCATGAATGTAATCACAAGAAATGCGACCCTCCTTTGACTTACAATAATTCTTATTGGCAACTATGTGTTTCTGTATCTTTTTATTTTAAATGTTGAATATTCTCTGGTGTCTGCCACTCATCTTATATCTTCCAATAGTAAATTTATGAATTATTAAAATATAAAATAATGAGTTAGTGGAGGTTAAAATAAGTCAAAATACTTCACATAGTCTATAAAAACCTTTTGTATTGTACAAGTAAAAACAAGTTATATTATTTCATTCAGTTGTTTTCCTACTTAAAATGGATCACAAAAAAAAAGGTTGCCCATGTAATGCCTTGGCTGTTATCGTATTCACATGGATAGGGCAGGGGTGAGGAAGGTAGAATTTAGAGGAAATATACACGAATTTACGTGAAAGGCCAGGGAAAAACCATTAAGAAAAATTCATACTTGGCACACCAGACTAGAACTCGAACTAACTAACCCACTAACAGGAAAACTAGATTATACTATGTTGACTCCCTATCCCACTAGCCCATCGACGTGAGTTAACAAATTATTAATAGATAAACTAATATGTCTAAATAAAGCTACCAAAATGGTTTGCTTGGAAAAAATTAAAGCTATTTGAACATTCATCTTACTCAAATGAAGAGTTCAATTATGAACAGAGCTTATAGCTCGAACGGGGTATTAAGACTACCAGGGATGCCTGGACAGGGTATGAATCAAAGATGGGAACATTAGAATCTATGCTCCAACTAGGCCTAGTTGTAATTCTCTCTTATGATTTTCGATTTATATAAAAGAACAAAAGTCTTGCTGTATTTTTTTTTAATTTACCTTGAACATTGCGTGTCCTGGAATCTTTGGAAGTTTTGCTTAGCTGTATAGCACGTATAGTTTAAAAAAAATTGTAACCTTATTATCTTGAATATTATCTGCGATAGTGCGTGTACAGTCGTAATCAGCAGATATGGAAAATTTACCCATGTCTCGGTGCCATTAATTTATTTGGATTAACGTTAGCTAGAGAATTAATCATTTGTATTTTAGCACCGTGGCCTAGAACCTGTTCAGGACATAACCATATGCACTAATTACTTTAATGAGTTAGGGAGGAGAGAAGTTGAATTTAGATCAAGTGTACCCGAATTTGCGTGGAAGGAGAAGGAAAAGTCGTTTGGGGAAAACCACCCTCAGTACACCTGACCTGGATTCAAACGCCAATCTCCCTATTATTGCCAGTCTAGTATAACATGAGAGTGACTTCTTATACCATGCGGCCACCGAAACAGGCTAATAACAACTAATGTGTGCATTTTGTAATTGTATTTCAGTCATAATTGGGAACATTAGGGCAGAGTAATGACCAACAAAAAGCGATAAAAACCAGAAGAGAATTAAGTAGTACTATCTACCAAACTGCAATGCGTGATGCTTAATTATTATTTATTTAAAATTTGTGAACATTGTGGGCCTTCGAAAATGTTTAATATTTATTACGATGAAATTTTGTTAGTTTACTTAAAATGCACTGATTAGCACGTAATTAAAGGTGTCAGTCTCGTCTAGACTAAGTTTCTAGCTATGTGGGNATGGGAATTAGAGGTGTGAGGGTGGTCTAAACCAAGTTTTTAGGGTTGGGGGGGGGGGGGGGAGTTTCAACCTGGCAGGTTTACTGGGGCTTTACCTTCAAAAGGTTTCTTACTTCCCCTTCGCACAAACACTGATATATATTTTCTCTGAATATTACCACCCTTATCCATCTTACTTCAGAAAAGATATTAGTAGTCTAGATGGGTAGTAAAATGCAGTACATAGAAAAATGATAACATATCGACATTATTCAATGAGTGAAAATTTCATAATTTAAAAAAAAATTGAGCAACAAAGTGAATTAATACATTGATGTGTTTTTGTTTTTTCCAGATGTTAGCCACTCTCAAATTCCGCTGCTCCCCTCCAAATAGAAGACGCAAAGTGATGAAATGTAATAAAACTATATTAAATGTTTAAATATTGACTATACGTTGTAAAAAGTTACAGCAGCTTGAGCATGTAGAATGAATCTCAATAATATTAAAAACTGATTATAAAATAAATAAAGTGATATCAAGCTAACTTAAAATAAGTAAAGTCTCGTGTTTAATCAAACTGCCCAAAATGTACGGACCAAATGGCTCCTGTTCTGACCATGGCACTGCAGAAAATAAGACTGCTCAAGAGTCTGAATGCACGCTGTATTACTTCAATAATTTCTCAACTTATGGTGACAACAGTTCGGAAGAAGAAGACTACTATATTTTTGACAGGACGGATGTCCGGGCCATCTTCATTACTCTCTACACACTTGTGTTCTGTTGCTGCTTCTTTGGTGAGTGACAAACCCACTTTTTTCTTTCTTTACCACTCTACACACAATGATTTTCTTATATTTACTGCCTCTTTGGTGAGTGAAAAACCCCTTATTTTTGTCTCTACCCTCCCATATACAATCGTGTTTTGTTGCTGCTTATTTTGGCTGCTTATTTGGTGAATGAGAAACCTATAATTATTGAGCTTTGCCACCCTCTATACATTTGTGATCCGTCACTGATTTCTTAGTAAGGGCTGTATAAATAATTGTTATATATATATATCACCCTCTACTCTCGGTGTATTATTGATGCTGATTTATGAAATGACAAATTCATAGTTTCTGTGTTTAGCCGAAATTAGTATAATTAAGCTTTATAATTGTGAGGGGAAGGGGGGGAATCTCGTTTAAGGGTAATTTATCAATGAGGGATTTTTTAAATATAATTTTAATATTAAAAAAAATAACTCTAACAATTTGGTTTAAAAAATGGGGAATTTGTGAAGTTTTTACATTATGAATAATTAATTATATCTCATTTGTTCCGAAAGCAAATTAAAAGCATGTAAGTTCCTCTTCCCTACTTTATATCCCTCCCACCCGTTTTACCCTTTACAAACTCATCCTTCTCTCGAATAAAGTTCCATGAACGTATTCTACGCTCATAATAGTATCTCCTCTTTCTAATTTTAATATCAGAACGAGTTGTAATAGACAAGACAGGCCACCAAAATTCAAACGATGTCGCCAGAGGGAGTCCACATAGGCCTCAACCTTTCTCCAGAGAACTGGTACATAGTTATAATAATTATATGTCTGAACTACATCAATCTGTCGCTCAGCTTGCGGGAAGATTAACCAGTACTAACTAATCCTTGCCCAGGGGACGCCCGAATGTAGCCTACTAAACGTACATCCTTTTATAAAAGGTTATTTCCATGTCCAAATGAGGCGAGAGGATGATGGTTGTGAATATGATATAGTTGGGCCAATTACTATCTTAATCTCACTCAGGCCTAACCAACCAAACCACGGTGAGCGTGGGAATTATTCTTCTTTCGATAAGAATCCCCCAGTACCAGCTGGGAGTTGAACCCAAGACCTCTAAGTAAACAACCTGGGGCTTTGACCACTACACCACGAAGCCAGCTATTTGGACATAAATAATTAGAATCTCTGATTGACCACACGTTGGAAAATCTGGCTCCCATTTGGGACTTGATTTGGTCTTCATTTAGTCTAAGTTATAATAGACACAAGGGGTTGGTCTTCCAAAACGAGTTCAGCTACATGATTTAATAACTTTCTCTATATTGTATTTATATAAGTGTATAATATGCTAATAATAAATACTGGCTGGTAAATTCGTTCTTCGCACGGGTAAAATATGTAAAGTAGTTTATTTTTTAAATGAAATAAATCACAGGGAAAAGTAACCAAATCATAAATTAAGTTTAAACATGAGTACATTATTGTTTTAAAATATGATCCAAAACGCGAAAGTTGGCTGAATAATACACATGTAAAATAGATATATAATCTGAACATGTTTTAAAAGATGGCATTTCGTTTGACGATAAAGTTATAACTTATATGTAAGCAATACGTTGAACTCTTGCCTGTTGGTGTTAATAGAAAAGAAAGAATAGTGTCACATCATACATAATTGTTTATTAAAGGGTTGTTATTAAATCGTAATTTTCTTCGTCTTCAATATTTTAATCCTAAACAACTTGTTGAATAGGGGGAAATTATGATATTTATCCATCTATCTCCCCTATAATTTGTACAAGATAGTGAACAGTACAAGCTAGCTTTGATACATCCGTAAGCAGTTCCGCAACACTTTTGCATCTGCAATAAAACATTATTAATAAAAGTTTGACATCTGGTGGCTGGTTAAGTCTTAAGTAATCTTGACCATTCTAATCCCACTCATCTTATGTCAATTTCTTGCCCATCTAGACCTGGACCTGAAAGTACATTTTCTTCGTGTGTTCCATGGCTGCACTTATTCTAGGAGGTAGCATGGTTAGTTTTACTAAGCTGTTTTTCGGCTACGATTAATAAGTTGCTATTACGGGAGAGGATTTAACTTTCGAGAGGCACAGACCACATGGGTAGCAGATTTTCTTTCAAATCCCTTCAAATTTTATTCTGTGCTCTTATACAAATTTTAATTTAATATTTTCGCTATAATATTAAAGTTGAACAATAACACCAATGAGAAATCGCGTAACAATTAGATTTCATAACTTTTACGTGTTATTGACGTATATGGTGAAACGTACTAGAAAAAAAATAAGTTTTTTTTTTAAATTGTAAAATGAAGATAAACTATACTGGTAGTGAAAAAAATAATTGTCACGTGTTTGAAAACAGAAAAATTTCGTTTGTGTGACGATTTACAGCTACAATTGTTATTTAATTTGTTTAAGAAATATATAATTTTCCATTTATACAAAATAAGTGTTGCACCACCAACATTTACACATCTCATCTTCACAATTCCATCCTAAAAATGATTTTATCTCAATTACAGCATCAGAATTTTAATGCTCAAAAACAAAGAGCAGATTTTTTTAAAAATTGTTATGTTACCTGAAGAAAAATTCTAAGGTGGCTTGAATAATAACAATATTTGATTATAATTTGGAATTTTGAGTTAAATATATTGGTAAAAAAAAATAGATTCTGTGGAAAATACATATAATGTTAAATTAGATATTACACTCACAGTCAAACTAGCATAAAAATATCCTTTTAGCCAATATGAATAATTAGTGCTACTTAAAATTATCTCATAAATCTAAAAATTGACAGCCTTTAATTTTAGCCAAAACTATGGTGCACATCACAGGGTATATTCATATATTATAGTAGATATATTAGTTTAAAGATATATTAACTAGGGTTATTGTTATGGTGTTTTGACGATAATTTGTACCTAGCTACAGAAGAGTTGTTTTCATATATTTCTATTGATTAACCGTTAATTGAAATGCATAACCTCACTTATTGGTAAAAATGTATTGCTGGCACTTGGATAACAGGGGGAAAACCAGACAATTAGCCAAATAATGTTGACTAACCATTAACCACTTATTAATTACATTCCAATCGAGGTGAGTTGGTCTTTTGTGCGATAATTAACGTCTAGACGCGGTCGTTCACAGCGGCTTTCATTTGGGAGCTTAGGTTGAACGGATCGATGAAATTAGATTGGTTTTGATTATTTTAATTTGAATGTAATAATAAAATAATGCAATAATTCTGAAAACAAGATCACACATAAATTCTAACTTTAATAGTATAACAGCCGCTTAGTTTAAGGGGCCCACTCAAGAGAAAGTAATTTTGGCAATAAAACAAGCGTGTGGACATAAAAATTATGGATTTCTACAGTGCCTAAGTTTAATATTAAATAAAGCTTTTCTATATTTGAGTTAATCCTCCATCATTAATGGGTGGTGTTAAAATATCTCTGAATCATTATTTGACGCAAGTTTCTATAACGAGGGAGTGACAAATTTAGTATTAACATTAGGAGGGAATCGGATTTGGTATGAGAGACTAGGAGTTTACTATGGGTGTGGCTTATTGATATTGTGAGTTGTCTCGTTTTAAAGTACCCATAAGGTAATAATAAATAGTGCAAGCTTCATTTTTTCTCGTTTGCACTCTCATGAGACCCTATTGTTTTAGTGTATTGTAAATAATTATTAATTTATTTATTTTGTTTTGCAATTTTATTAGTAGTCTATTATTTACTTTCGCCGTCTACTTAACTGAAAAATTCTAACAATGCACTATATCTTATAGAAACGTTAGTTTTGAAACATCAAATTAACTAAAACAATCCTCAATTAATGGGAAAATATATTTTGCTAATCTATTTTCTTATTACTTTACTAAACCCGCCTCGGTGGCGTAGTTGGCTAACGCGCTTGTCGTGTTTAGCTCGACTGCTGAGGATGGGGAGATCGAGGTTCGAATCTCGGTCGGGTGAACTGGGAGTGGTTTTTCCTAAATGGTTTTCCACTCTCCCTCCACGCAAATTCGGGTTCACTTCCTCTAATTCAACCTTCCCAATTCCTAATCCATTAGAGTAATTAGTACTTAAAGCGTATAACCCGAATGGGTAATAAGACGCAGGGCTAAATAATAGTATTATTATTACTTTACTAAATTTAAGAAGACTCACCAAATGTTTCTAACCATTTACTTTAAACACTATTATTATTAATTTTATTTTATTATTATTATTATTATTATTATTATTATTATTATTATTATTAGTGCTTAAATGGTACTTGGGTACTTTTTTGTGCTGGCCTGTCATAGATCGCACGACTGTTAGCTAGCACTGTAACAAAGGAAAAGGAATTATTATAAACATAACACTCAAAATATAAATGTTTTAATCCTATAGATATAAATATTCATGCATTTCCCCTCCATTTTGTCATTAACCATATTTTTAAATACCAAACCTCTTCTTAAATAATACGAGATATCTGAAAGTCCGTAACGCATATCAACACTTTGGTGGGAAATTTATATCCTCCAAGACGCTATAATTTGTTCTCTTGCGCATGAGAAACAATAATAGCCCATTAGTAATGAGGTGATAATAATGAAATAAGTTATAAATTTACATGCGATATACTTCCACAGAAGTGTGATAAGCTTCAAGCCTCCCTCTCAATGATGTTCAAATTAAATTTACATTCATAGCCATCTATACACCGAGCTATACTTGCACTTTTATATATAGCTAGAGAGAAAATGAAAAATCACAGTATATAAAATTATTATTGTTAAACTTGGCTAAGAATTGAACGCAGACTTTTAAGATCACAACCAAGGAAATTACGATGGAATAAAATAATTTAATAAATAATGTAGTTTTATATATTAATATATGAATTAACTACATTGCTTAGCCATAAATAACAAAAACGAAGAGCCAATAAGCTAAAACAAAATATTCTAGAAAGTAGTTAGGTTTCAAACAATGTATCATTCTAGTATTAAATTGGCTCAATCTGTGTCTAAACACTTTGTATATCTTAAACACAGTTCCATGAAACAATTCACCGACGTTTAATTCCAATATTCATACTCCACATATCCTAAGAGTAAATAAAATATGGGGGTTTAAATTATCTTGTCGCTGACACGATAACCTCAGGGAGGACAAAAACCGTTACAATAGAGCGTGAACTAGGATGGTGAGAGTTCGCTCACTAACGGGGAAAAAATGTAATAAGTAAATCGTGTCTCTTGTGGTCGTGCCATAAAATGGAAGTGGGTGACTGCCCACGGATAAGCAGCAAAATATATAACATTAGTCCCAAGTTTGGAAACCATAGCAAGGAGGATATGGAACATGCGCGAGGCAGATTACGGATGAGGAAAATAGAACAGAATGAACACATAATATAATATTTAAAACATTGAGTGATTTTTCTTTATATTGTAGAGAAGACATTTTTAACGATTTTTTTTAAAACATACCAATGACCTGTAACTTTGTCTGCATGGTCTTCAGTGTTGATTTTTATTCCTCCCTCACAGTGCAATAAAAAAGAAGGCCTATTACAAAATCAGAAATTCTTTTATTTGGAAATATATTCTAGAGATTTTGGGGAAAAAAACAAAACAACTTATAATCATAGATATATATTTTCATGTGGCTGTCCGAGGTGTAGGTGGGCTTATGAGGAAATATGAAATCATGTGGGTAGTGGAGTGGGCACAAGGAGGGGCAGTGGGGGAGGGGGAGAGAAGTTGTGGTGGTGCAATTATTAATGCGCTGCGGCTTAGAGAAGTTGTTTGAAGAGGAATGTGGTTGCTGGAAGGCAGATGCCTCCGGAAGCTAGTTGTATATTTGCTTGATGGTATTTAGAAGAAGGGGTTGGTTGGACTCAAGACTGTAATATTAGTTTAGAGAACATACGTTAAAATAGGTATTTTTCAAAATACCGCAATTAATACTTGTAGAACAAATATTGGTATGAATTTCAAACAAAATTAATTATATGAACAAGTTTTACAAATATACGGAAGGTTCTTTCTATCCCATATTTCGTTTGACCACAATTATTAGTAGTCCCAACCTCATTATATATATAAAGAGAGAGAGAGAGATATTAACATAAATAAATATGTATACATACAGTTATATAAATATATATATACATTTATATATACAAGTAATGTATATATATACATAAGTTATGTATATTAATGTATATATATTTATAGATAAGTTTATATATATGTATATGTACAGCACTATATATACACTAAAACCTGTATTGTCTTATATTATTAAAATTAATGTATCAATGTTTTAAGGGTATAAGGACGTTAGGAAACAAATCAAAAACGAAAGCCGTCATTCTCTCTTTGTTTGATGTGCTGATGATGAGAGGTTGGGTTACTAATCAAAGTCTGTGTATACGAGCTTTGTTTTCTTAAATGGTTTTTTTTAGAAACATCCTCACACATTTAGGCACAATCTCTATAATTCTGAATATTGATATCCCGGAAGGGTAGTAAGACGTATAAAACGGAAACTGAGTGATTGTGTCTTAGAAAAAGGCTAGCCCAGACCTTGTGGTATTAAGTATTTGGAATCCCTTCTCAACTCCATGATTATATTAATTTGTTCTGTCTTATGAACACAGAGTTGTAAACACAGGCTTATTAAACAGTAAGATCTGCTCAAAATTAGTTTTTTTAAGCTGAATAAATTATATTATACCTATGTTGACTTTCCTTATAAGGTCCACTAAAGTAAGTACATTTTGTTGTGTTCACTACTTGTCTCTTAAACAAAAATCGAACTTGTATTATGTAAATTACGAGTGGTATTTTTTACTAGGTATTATTCATTAACAGTTTCAGTAGCCACATGATCTAATGCATTATTCTCGCAATAGATTAAACTAATTAAAATGGGGAGATTGGGGCTCGATTCCAGTCTGGTGTCTCAAATGGTTTTCCCCTTTCTCTCAATGGAAATGTAGGTACACTTCTTATGAGGTCAACCTTTATAATCCGCAACACATTGGTGTAATGATTACATAGGCATATAAATCTAACGGGTAGTAAGACGTAGTGTTAAAAATACTTTTATCATCCCTAACACAAGCAACGTGAAACGTGGTGCTGGAAATATTATTGGATATACACATACATATATTCATATATATATATGAATATATGTATAATAAATATATATACATAAATATAATATATTCAACTTTGAGAATGCATATAACCTGAACAGGTATTACGATGTGATGATATAAGAACTTTTAAAAGACTCTCCAATGCAAGGTAAATGGTAAAAGGTAAACGATGTTAAATACGAGATCACATTTCTTAAAAGTGAATATTTTTCCATGAATGGGCAGTTTATACATTTGGAGAATAGATAACCTATTTTCAACAACCAATAACTATATTAATAATGTTGTTCCTTATCAAAGATAAACATTGCAGAAACTGTAGCAATTAATAAAAATATTGTTGTTTGTCATGTACATTTTTGGAAACAATTTTAGAATTCTGAATCTAGATATTATGCATCATAAATTAGTTTTCCTATTTGTAAAATACATAATTTTCTTTTACTAATTAGTCATAAAAAAATTGTAAAATTCCTTAATTTATATCTTTCAACTGAGAATATAAAAATTTCAATTTAATGTTGGACAAATCTAACGTAGCACATAATTTATTCTTTATTTGCAATTTCAGGGAGAGTTCATTCAAATACTCGGTAATTTAAACAATAAAAGGTATTTCAACCATCCGGTTGAGAATATCGAGCTGAATATACTTCTCAATTCTTTAATCTAAGAATGTTGTGCCTTTACATTTATTGCTTTGATAGAAACAATCTTTCTCTACTTAATCACAATATAACCAACAAATTTATTCACTAAACAGGAGTACAGCGATCGACGTTTTAACCACACCTGTTTAATGTTACTAAAATTATGTTGCATAATTATTCAAACAGGTTGAAATAAAAATATTTTTCAATATTTTGGCACACCTTGAATGGGTTTAAGGAAATCCTAAAAATTTTAAAATATAATCCACATCAGTAAAACGAGTCAATTTTTAAATTTCCAAAGAATAATTATCTTGAATAATTTATTAAAGTAAATTAATTCTAAAATATACTGCACAACACTTATTCATTAGAAACCAACACCGAAATTTTTACATTTTTCCTGAAGAATTCACTTGGATATAACCTTCGTGTAGTACGTCGTCTTTAAAACAGAGATGAGAAAAAAAAGAATTGCCTCTTCTAGAAAATGGTAAAATTATTTGAATTATTTTACATTTAATCTTAAATTAATTTATGACTGGGTAAAAACCAACTAACCAAAAAGTATTTGGCTATATATTCTGAAGAAAGTAATAAAGAAAATATTCATGATAAAATGTAATAGTATAAAGTTATTTCAGTGATCGTTTTTATGGTAGCGAACAGTCTGAAAGGAAAAAAAAAACCTTTTCTATACTTTTTTTTTAAGATTACTTTTTTTACTCTTGAAGTTTATTAAGAACTCTGACGACAACCCGCTGAAATATTTAAGTCACCCTTCTTTGTAAATTGTGTATGTGCTTTAAATAGTCATATTGTAAATTTTTCTATGTTATTAAGAATAAAATATTTTATTTTATTACATGAGAAAATCTTAAATTTTAGTAATACAGGTATTAATAGTCATTCATAATTATACAACCTTGACTATAGCTTATCGAGTAGCTGGATTATAGCTCTAGATCATAATCTTGTTTATCAATCGCTTTCTGCTATAGTTTTTTTAGATGGAGGATTTATTATGGCAAAAATAACAAAACTATCGACTAAGTTTTTTAAAGTCAATTTTATTTTTTATTTTATTACACATATACATACCTAATCTCATTGTTCTCTTGCGGGGCAGGCTTATAAACTGTGCATAGAGCTCAAGAAATCTAGAATATTTAATTCCTCACAATTTATTTGTTTCTGCGTAAATGTTACTTACCACTTGTCCGGAGTATCTGTATAGTTGCCTCGCGTGAGTGAAATAAAAAATGGGCTGTGTTGCCTGAAAACTAAGTTATCACTATAGTGTACTCAGAACATAGAATTTAAAGGGAAAATACAACCTAAAATCTACAATTTTATTAATTACGTTTTATGTATTAATTTTGTTCGTGTCTTTCAATATATTTATTCCATTAAATTTTCTTAAATATTATGATTGTTGTTTTATCAGTATTCTCTCGGTTGGATACAATTTAATCTTGTTAAAGTTTGAAATATTTTCTTATTAACAAGTATACCCAGGGATTTTTTAATGCGGTTATTTGAATCTTTCAAAATTCAACTAAAAGTTACAATAAATTGAGTTTAAGTGAATGGAGAAAGCTATATATTTAGACATATTTTTACAAAATAAAGTACAATATAAAAAGGTCATGTTAAATATAATAACTCTGAAAATAAATGGTACGGGACTCCACACCGACTTGCTCTCTATTGTTTAAAAATGAAGATATTTACTCAAAACTCATAATATGTGTGAAACGAAATAATATACACTAGACAACCCAAGCATAAATTGCACTATACTTAAGTAAAACATTTTTTGAATCCCGGTTTAAAATTTTATAATTTTATTTTTAAAGAATTAATGTCCTCATTTGTATGTTTGGACTGATAAAAAAGATCAATATTGGGTTCACAAGGGTCAATATATAGAATTAAAATGTCGACTCCCAGCTAACATTTTATTAAGTTTTGCAAATATTCATGCCATCGCATTGCTATTAAATTCCTCATTTATTAATTTTGACAAATGAAAAATGTAAATATTTACTATTGAGTATAAAATGGACATAGATCATTGTTGTACATACATTTCTCCTAAGAGGTTTATGGAAAAATAACAAACTGTTTGAGAGACTTACTTATGTTTAATTATTCTATGGTATTGAGTAATTATTGCATTAAAACTTAAGTAGTATCTCTTTACAACTAAATCCCACAAAATTGTATTAATATATTTGCCAATATCTCAGAAACTGTTGGTTTTATAAAAATAATTTTCACATAAAAGTTTTTAATTTTTAATTGTACTACAATTTCTCAATGATAAGTTATTTAGTATCTCAAATAGTTGCAGAAATAAGGAAATTTCTGCTTTTATAAAGTACCCTAAAGGTCAATTTCATGGGAAATAAAATATCCGGTATATTTAAAATCGTAATCAACGCCTAAATACGAATTTTAATCAAAATGGTTAAAGCTGAATTTGAGAAAATCGGTTTTTTCTCTTTTTGCCCTTTATTAAACTACTCTTAATTATAAGTTTAAACAGACACAGAGACAGACGCCATTGCAAATACTACTTTTTAGGATTCGGGGGGTCATGAAACGTCGACGTCCATCAACATTTCAGGCTAGATTTTTTTTTTTTCGGTCGCAATACTTTACCTTTTGTATTCGAAAAGTTTAAAATATATATATATATATATTGAAAGTTCTTGGTTTTATAAAAATATTTGTGTTATAAATATATATACATATGTGTAATGATAAGTAATTTTATATCTCAAGTAGTTTCGGAGATATGATAAAAAAAAATTATGTTTCAGACCGGAGCATTTTAAGTCATTTTGTAGAAATATTGAGAGAAGCCATTTTGTTTGATATATTTTTAAATGTCTAGAAATGAAATTTAATCAAAATCGTTAGAGCCGATTTTGAGAAAATCGACTTTTTCTCTTTTTGCTTTTCAGTAAACTAGCCTTAATTTTAGGGTTGGATATCCATTTCTAAAATCTACTCGGGGATAACCTATGAAAACCCTAAATACCAAGTTTTAGCCCGATTGGTAAAATAGTTTAGGCTCTAGTTGGAGGTACAGATAGACAGACGGACAGACAGACGGAAATTCAAAGAACCACTTTTTCGGATTCGGGGGGTTCTGAAATGTTGAAATTCATCAAATACTCGAGTTCTTTTTTTTACAGTCACCATACTTTTTCTACCTGTAAGATAGCGAGAAATTAAAAAGAGCGATGGAGGGAGTATTTTAATCAAGTGTATAGCGGAAACGTAGAGAAACAGAGGCGTAACAATAGTTGATAGCGTCCAGGTCCAAAACAAAAATGGTGCCCTTGAAAATTGTTTCTTAAGAATTTGTTTAATGGTTATATTGGCAATAGAGTTAGACATTATTTTTAATACAGGCCACATTTTTTTTAATACACTTTTATAACTATGTACTTATTATCACTTTGTAACTGTTGGAAGCTAACAGCATGTGTTACAGAGTGTACACTCAAAATTAAGAATGTGCAGCTATAGAAGTTCTAGGTTGAAACTAGGAATAGTTGCAATCTAGGACGGCCACCTAGCTTACGATTATATTCCTATTCTTAAGACAATGTATTTTTTACTGGCCATGTAAATTCCAGTTAGGGATGAACGGCTGGTTCATGACCCGTAGTTTATACAGGGAAAACTGACTGACTAGCAGGACAGTTGGGTCCAGTATTTCATCAGAGGATTTTGTCAAACTTAATACCGAAGCATGGTCCAAGATTATAGTAGAGATAAGCTAATTTGACCAGGGACAAATACCATGTATCAAGTATCGTATTTTGTAATTAATTGTATATTTTATATTTCATATTATTAAATTAGTTAGTTATAGAATAGAAAACATATCTCGTATTATTTAAATGTGTGTGTATGTGTGTGTGTGTTTGTGTGTGTGTGTGTGTTTGTGTGTGTGTGTGTGTGTGTATGTGTGTGTNTGTGTGTGTGTGTGTGTGTGTGTGTGTGTGTGTCTGCTCCCATCCCCCATGATCTTGTAACCGGTCATAGCATAACTACCATTTTATTTTAGAAATTGCAAACATTATAATTGGATAAATAAATAAATGGTACGTAGCTCCGCACGATCTTTATCACTCTATTGTTTAAAAATTGGGATATTTACTCAAAATTCGTAATATAGTATACACTATCAAACCCGAGTACAAATTGCGCTATTCATACGTAAAACATTTATTTGACTCACGGTTTTAAACTTTATAATTTTATTTTTAAATAATTAACGTCTTCATTTGTATATTTGTACCAATATAAAATATCGATATTGGGTTCCCAAGGGTCAACACTTCATATTAAAATTTTGACTTTCAGTTAAAATTTTCAACATTTTATTAGGGGATGGACATCTTATGGCTATCACATTGTATTAAATCACTCTTTTATAAATTTTGACCAATAAAATAGGTAAATATTAACAATTTGAGTCTAAAATAAGAGAGATAGATCATAACTGTATCAGGGAAGTAATCTGGAAGAGGGTATGGGGGGCGCGCACACCCTTCAAAAAATGAAACCAATTAAATCAATTTTAAAGTCACTACTAGTTTTTATTGTCACGTAATACTATCTCACTAACCATATTTAATTTTCAATTATTATTGGTAAGATTGTTAGATGATTAATAAATGGTAATTATTATAAATACTTAAGACAATCAAAATAAATATTAAAATGGTGAAAATATGTATTAATTAAATTATCCAAATTTAAGTTGCGTGCCTCTCACCTTGTCACACAAACCTTGTTATTAATATTTCAATGATTAATCACAAATAGAAATCTTTCAAATAATTTATTTTTAAATAACGTTCTTTAAACAAAATATTTGAATAGTACCAAATACAAAACGTGTTAGTATGGCTTAGTGGTAAAAGTTCGAGTTAAAATGAGAAATAACTATCTATACTATAAAGTGGAGTTAAAGTTCGAGTGTTCGAAATCTGAATGATTCCATCTAATTTGTCTAATTAACTGACCAGCTAAAAGCTATTTCTATAATAAATGTTATAGTGTTTAAATTTATTTCTCTCTTAATAATCACCATTTATTGATGTTATTATTATTTGATTTTAATAAATTTCAATACTAATCGCAAATTTCGAGCTGTAACCTTCATTTGAGGATTATTCTCAAGTTTAGTGTTACACTGAAAAATTACTTAAGGATCTAATCTCAAATTTTGAAGTGTATTATGTCAACATTTCTTGAGCATCCTCTCCCTCGCCCCCCCCCCCAACCCCGTTACCAATAGAAGGAGTCGCGCCCCCTTCCCCCCCATGAAATCCTGGATCCAACCCTGTGCAGTACAAATATTTCCCCCAAAAAAATTAAGGAAAAACAACATCAGCTTCTTGAGAGACTTACTTATTTACTTACTCTATGGCATTAGAGAATTATTGCGTTTAAACTGAAGTAGTAGGCCTATCTCTTCACAAAAATATATTAATATACCTATTTGCTAATATCTCAGAAAATATTGGTTTTAAGGATTATATTTCAAATAAAAGTTTTTTATTTTTAATATTATTAAGATTTTAAAACGATAAGTTATTTAATATATCAAATAGTTAAGGAGCTATTTAAATGTTCACTTCTGTTAAGTACACTGATAGTATTATCCATGGAAAAATGAAAATAGCCATTTTGCTTATAATCTTGATCAACGCCTAGATAAGAATTTTAATCCAAACCGTTATAGCCGATTTTGAAAAACTGAGTTTTTCTCTTATCACTATTTATAAAACTGCTCTTAATTTTAGGGTTAAACAGACACACAAACAGATGCTATTGTAAAAACCACTTTGTAGGGTTTGGGGGGTTATGAAACATCGGCATCCATCAACATCTCGGGTTAGATTTTTTTGACGGTTGCAATACTTTACTTTAAGTGTTCGAAAAGTTAATAAATATATGTATTAGCGTATAGCTTAAAAACTGTTTGTTTTATAAAATATATATTTCTAGTAAAAGATGTGTATTATAAGCTGATCTACATGTATGCAATGATAAGTAATTTTATATTTCAAAGATTTAGGGAGATATAATGAAAAATTAGAATTTACGCTTCAGACCGGCACCCTTAAAGTTATTTTGACGAGAAATTGAGAGTAGTCATTTGGTTTGTAATATTGATCAAAGCTTAGAAATGAAATTTATTCAAAATTGTTAAAACTGATTTCGATAAAATTGATTTTTTCTCTTTATGCCCTTTAAGAAACTACCCTCAAGGTTAGGGTTGGATATCCAATTCCAAAAACCGCTTGGGGCAACCCCATGAAAACTCTAGATAACAACCTCCCGATAAAAATGTGATGGATAAATACATTTTATCTGTTAGATAAATGCTATCTCTCAGTCATAAGACGCACTTTTAACTTATCGACCAGATAGATATATTTATCTGCCAGATTAATATTTATCGAGGAGTCATTAGATCGGCCCTAAAAGAGTTCAAACTTACATGAAATCGACTATCACGAGTAAAAGTCTATATAGCCGTGATATAGCTTACTGTCAATAGAAAGGGGATTAAATGAACGATTGGTCAAAGGATCCAATGGAAGTTTTACGAAAATGTTCTGATTTTGGAAATCATAGAATCAAGTTTTAAATAAACCACTTATTAAATGATATTCAGAAAACTAGCTTTTGCCCGTATTTTATCAGAAAATAGTTATCAAGTAGTTATTCCGTGAAGTTTTTTCAATCATATCCCTATCATGACGGATTCTTTCATTTCAATTTGACTTATATTTATCTTCCTTTAGTGCCGCACGTAACAGGAGTACATTTCAAATGCTTTAAGTGTTGTGATCATATCATGAATGCAGGAACTATTAAGAATGTATAGTATTGATAGGTTGATATTAAAGTATATATGCATTTCTATGTATTTGATGTCTAGGATGTGTATTTTGTATGTATACACACACGTTTTAATTAACTACTGGTACGTGCAGGAAATTGTTATCACCCAAACGCCTCCTATTTTTTTTCACTTAAAACCACAACTGCATGAATGTGTTTAAAAATATGTTCCAGTTTAATTGTTTGGTTTGTAAGTCTCTAAAAACTGCTTTTTAGGATCTTAGCTGAAATAAAACTTCACCGTCCTGAAAGACGTCCCTTTGTTTTAGTCTCAAATTGTTAAGCTGTCAATCCACGTGATATTTCAGTGACGTTTTCTTAACTACAAGAACCTTGACCCCAGTTTTATACTATGTTTACTCTACTCTTACCAATATTATTTCACTGTACAGTAGATTATTTTATAGAAATTAACAATAAAAAAAATTAATTCTAACATACTTAAGCTAATATTTATAATACCACGTAAGCAATTAAATTAATAATGAGTTACAAAAGGTACTATTCTAATACAACTTACAGCAACATTATCTAAGCATGATCCAAAATAAAAAAGACGGTAATATTTTGTTTATTTCGGTGAAAACAATCCTTTTAAACTTTAACTAGTTAGTTTTTATATCCTGTAGGTAAAAGTAAAGTTAACTTTAAATAAACAAACAAATGTTCTGGCCAGTTAACTTCACTGCACAATTTGTACATGTATTGTAACGATGAAGTAGGTGAAGTTCTAACACTAATGGAGAGTGAATTTTATTTAGATACTTATAGCTTCGGTAGCCACATGGTCTAAGGCGATCGCAATAGACTAGACTGCCGGTGACTGGAAGATCATGGCTTAAATCCGGTCAGGTGTAATGAGGGTGGTCTTTCCTAAATGGTTTCCCATTCTCCTTTTCCTTAAATGAGGGTATACTTCCTCTAGATTCAACCTTCCTAGTACTTAACGCACTAACGTAAATAGTACATAGGCATATCACCCGAACTGGTAGTAAAAAACAGTGCTAAAAATATAGGTATTGTAGAATGATTAATTCATCAAATAAACCATATATGATATAAGGATCAAACAGCCAAATATATCATATATGTTTTAGTATGGATTTAGCCGCATCTAGATATCATATTTTTTAAATTGAAAATTACACCTAGACACAGGAATCTATTCCAATGTCTAGGTGTCATTTTTCAATCTTCAGAGTATATATGAAATAAGTTAAAAATACATTATAATTGATCAATTAATAATAGTCTCAGATATTATGTAAAGAACAAATAAAAGACAAAACGAGATGACTAGGCACGAATTTGATAAATGAATCGCATAAACACATTGGTACGCCTTACTACAGTGATTTCATTAGTGCTCGATCACAACAATATTTTTAAACAATAGCTAGTTTTGACTTTTGTCCATAGACCTTGCGACGCATACGCCGCTAGCCGTATAATTATTTCTTAGCCCCCACCGCAGATTTTAACCAATCTCTGGTACAATAGACTCCACCCCCGAAGCACACCGAATCAACACTGCATGGATCCCGGAGCATACTCGTATTTATGCTACATGTGACGAACACCCTCTCATACTGGTTAAATAAAACTGAAATATAGACTATGTAGACTAAAACTGAGCTGAATGGTTATAATTATTTCACAGATCTCTTGCCATTCTTTTATTTGTTGAACATTGCCCTAATCTTTCAGTGTTTCATTCTTTTTAGTGATATATTTGTTACTACTAAAATAATCATTTTGTTCAGCGAGTGCATGTTAAATGCATCATTTTAAGAATAAACACGTTTCACAATAAATCTGGATTATATTCATCAGTCATAATGTAAATTTAAGAGTATATTAAGGCACTAATATTATTATTGAGATTGCCTGCCATATGTAGTGCAAGAATGTTATTTAAAGTTTAAAATAATTTGAAATAAGCTCACATTGACCTTATTTTTATCAAGTAGTTCCTATAAAATTAAATTGTTTTATTTTAAGAGTCCTCTGAGATCATGTTTGTGTTCAAAGAGAAGAAAATCTCTTCTGAGAATCAAAGTTTCAATCTAAACGCAATTAAATTAACAAGTGACTTTTAATGAAGGGTAAGATGATTTTAGCAAAGGATATACATTAGGAAATGAGGACATAGATAAACGTTTTGGGTCTGGGTCATAATTGACTAAGAGGAAACATAAAGCATAACTTTGAGTGAAACTTTACTTGCTTAATCTGATACCACTCTATTAAACTATTTTGTTTTAGCTTGTTTATTATCACTGGTAAATTGGGCTCACAGATTTTAATATCTATATTCAATTACTAAACTTTTTAGATGATATATCGATTTATTTTTCGTTGGTTATTAGTTATTACTCTATTTTCATACGAATATACTTTTTATTACAGCACGTGTAGTGTTATTTCAAAATATGTACCCTCGTTTATTTATTTTGGTATAATTTCATGAAATATATAATTTTGCATAAGAAAAAGACTTCTAATACACGTTTTCCTTGTGTGTATGTGCCAATTCTCTCTGTCCGATTAATTTTGATATGATTCGGTGTTTAGCTAAAACATGAATGAACTAAGGGAATATTGTGAATATTTTATATTCTAATATAATACAATTAAATAGTAGTACACAAACTTTTAATTAAAATAAAGTTTCTAATATTGAGTCTACCTTGACGTATTTAAATCAAAGTTTTAATTTATGATAATGTATTTAAAAATCATAAAAAATAATTTTTGGAAATGTAACTAGAAAATATGCAAAGTCTCAAATTGAATTATCTCATGTTCTATTTCAAACAGACAGTCCTAGATATTCGTCCAGTTCTAATTACTTACAACCCGACCTTTCCTATATTAAAAATTGATACCTCTAAACTGACCTACGTGCACCGAATTTGAACTTCCTTACATAATTTTACGTACAGGCATTACGATTTATCGAATAGAGATGGTTTCAATTCATTGCACTTCAACAGTGAATAATGCGTACAACCAGAACAGATAGTAAGACATGGTATTATTACAAATTGAATAAAATTAATGAAGTCCTTAACCAACTTAAACTGCTCTTAAACATTTTGGAAGAGTCTAAATGAAAATAGAAGTCAAAAGATACGTAGAACTATTTATATATTTGCTACATACTACTTTGTCAAGTAAAACAAACTAGTAATCAACTTTCTCTTGACAAATATTTCAAACTAGTTTGTAAAATTCTATCAAAGTCAGCATCACAATCGCTTGAAAAATTCACATCAGCAAGTTCTTTACAATAGTGAAACCTGATTCTATCTTCAACTATGATAAGAAAACTAGAATTCTAGGTAGTAAATTACTTTATAAAATTACTTTTTACTCTATAAATTTAGGGTTTATGTTTTAATATATTTAATTTTTCCCATATAAATTAGGTAATGAAATTTAGGGCAGATTTTAATTTAGTTTGTCCGTATTGCAGGGAAAAACTATTTAAGAAAAACACTCTTTCTAGACCCGGCCGGTATTTGAGCTCCGATTAAACCGTCACGGAAAAATCAGAATTAACAAGTTTGAAATTCAGTCTGTGTGGCCAGCAAAACCATTTATGTGTTTAATATTTGAATAAATTGTTTATTGTCTGTGTATTACATAGAAGGAAGAAGGGAAAACTATTGCATCATTTTAATTTAATAATTTTATCACATTTTTTAAGATTCTGGAACGGAAACCTGTAGAGTGTTCCATTTAGTAAATTTGACTTTCTTTACTCGTTTTTGGGACATCATTATTTATGAACTTGACCGGAATACTGGAAAATGGGAGCTATAATACCTATTTTAAAGAAAGGCGACAGGAATACTGGTACAAATTGTAGGGGGATAACGCTGATGTACCAATATGCAAAAAATATATAGGATACTGGAAAAGAGAGCAAGAAATAAAGTGAAAGGAAAGTGAAGAGAGGAACAGCACAAATTTAGGGAACAGAGGTCTACGATAGACTTGATATTTGCCATGCGACAGCTAATGGAAAGAAGGTGTGAAATTGGGAAAGACTTATAAATGGTATTTTTGGATATGAAGAAGGCATATTATAGTATGAATATAAATAAAGTTTGGAAAGCGATGGAGGCAAGTGGAAGGACGAGATATAATTAGAGTAAAAATTATTTATAAGGACAACAGGGGCTATTTTAAGACAGAGAATGGTAATATTGATTTGTTCTAAATACAAATATAGTGAAGCAGGATAGTGCCCTCTCACCATTACTATTTGTAATGGTAATGGAAATTGTCATGAATAAAATGACAAGTAAACTCAAGGAGGAAATAAAGTCATAGTGTTTGCTGATAGGTTGATGATATGGGAGGAGAGGGAAGAGGAAATACAGGAACAGCTACAGAGATGGAGTGAGTAAGTGCAAGAGTGTGGACTGAAATATAGCATGGTGAAGTGTGAAGTGATAGTAATGACGAGGAAGAGGATAAGTACTAGTAATGCTATAAAGTTGAATGGAGTAGAGCTGATAAAAGTACACAATGTAAAATATTTTGGAAGTGTGATTGAGGCAAAAGTGGAAGTAAAGAGGATCTAATGAGAGGAGAATAACAGGGAGAGTTGTCCTATGGGTGTGAAAGAGACCTGCTTTGGAGAAGAAAAACGTCCATGAAGTGTAGGGAAGTGTTATACAGGGCGTACTTTATAATCATTGTCATACATGTAGCAGAAACATGGACATTAAATATAAGAAAGACTAGTAAAGTATAGGCCATGGGAATTAATTTGATGAGAAGCATGTTAGTTGTCATGAGGAGAAACCAAATTAGTAATGAGGTTATGCGGAAAGAGCGGCAGTTCAGGGGTTACATGAGATAGTAGAGGAAGCAAGACTTTGATGGTATAGACATGTAATGAAAATGAAGAATAAGGGGTAGAGATAGAGATGAAGTTTGTATGAAACAGAACAGAAAGTGTGCAAGTGAGAGGAGAAGAATTGAATGAATTAAATCAGGAAGAATGGTGGAAGGATAGAGGAAAATGAAGGCATTTTACTAAGCTGACCCGGTAACAGGCTATAAAATGTCGATGATGATGATAATTATGTATGAAAGTAGGAAACTGGTTGTGTAAGTATATTCTGCATGTTTGTAGACAATATGGTCTTCTGAGCTATTTTAGGCCAAAGTTTGTCGCTTGTTTAATGCTATTGTGTCAGGCAAGATCGTTACTTCCGAGAAGCTCTGATCACGAAACTTCGTGCGGTCGATAGAAAAATAAAAACTAAGGTCACGTGATCCATTTCTGTGAATACTCTCTACGACATTGGAATAATATAGTATTAATCAAAAACAGCTGCACTGGAAACCATATAATTTTAAAGGAATATTTTGAAGTGCTGTGAGTAATTTTACATGAGCTAGCCAGTCTGAGATCACAGATATTGTAGTGGACTCTTGTCATGAAAGATTTCGATTCCTTCCGTACCGCGTGCGAACGTTTGTGAATTTACAGAAAATTTTGTCTCCTAATTAAAGCCATTACTAGCCAGTATTGGAAATATTCAGATGCTTTTTCTTATTAACTGAAGTTAAATACATAAATTCACCGGTTACTGGAATTAATCTCCTGTCTCTTCTTGGCCATTAAAGCTATATGAATAAATTCAATTGTTCCTGGCCCTATTCGCCAGGCTAGTCTTGTTCACTCGGGTTAGCTAACTCAATTCTCTGGCATTACTGTATTTATTAATGGCATCACACTTCTCGTACATTAATTAAATAAGCGGACTAAAGCTTCACTTTGCCTTTGTTTTGCACGACAACCACTTGGAAACTTCCCAAGTGTGGTACTCACTAACTTCTATACTCTCTATTATTAGCTTCTTAAAGACGGAAAATACAAAATAAATAAACTTTTGTAGTGTATATATTTTCACAAAGCCCTTTTCTTGAGTTCTTATAAAGTTGTTTTAACAGATTTTGGTTAGAGTAACTTTAATTATATTTTTATATGTTATGGGTTTGGGGCATTACGTGATATGCCACATTTAGTCTATATATATAATAAGACGTTGTGATTATATATATTAGCACCACGTCTTACTACCCATTCGGGTTATACGCCTATGTACTAACTACACTAATGGGCTACTTTAGAGGAAATAATCCTACATTTGCGTGGAAGAGGAGTGTAAAACCATTTAGGAAACAATCATGCTCAGTACACCTGACCGGGATCAAACCCAGATCTTCCCATCTTCGCCAGCCTAGTCCAACATTACTAAGTAGCGTGTTAGACCACGCAGGGTCAGTTCATATTTAATTGTAATCCTTTACTTCTTTAAATAGAGCTCCAAACATATCTTGTCAAGTCCTGAAACTTCAATATTTTTATTAAATTATGGTAAAATAAGAATTATGTTTCTTATGAATTATAAATTATTATTTTTAATACCTCTTCTTAATATCGTTCGAGCTATATATGTATAAGAACTAATTACGCTAATGTGTTAGGGATGAGGATTGTTAAATTTGAAGGAAGTATGCCCGTATTCACGTGGAGGGAGAGTGAAAAACTATTTATGGAAACCCACCCGCAGGACACCCAACCGCGATTAAAACCCTTATCTCCCCGTCATCGACAGTCTAGTATATCGTGATAATGACGTCTTAAGCCATGTGGCCACCGAAACTGATCTTATACATTATTGATTTCTTAAATATTCTTAAATTCTATATATAATTATATTCTTAAACAAAATTTAACCCTAAACTATAGATTCTGTACAAAACTATTTCATTTACTTTTTTATTTCACAAAAGATATATTTACAGATTTACAAAATTGAATCCCATGAGATGAACCAATGGAAAATTAAGCCTACATTCAACAAGATATTTACTCTGAAAGGTAGCAGTTTCAACTTAATGGATTACACTATGACCCTATCTTATAAGATACACCATAGAAGAACTCTGTCAGATAAGCTTATTACTTTTCAGGGAAAACGAAGTGTACAATGAAAACATATTCAAAGGATTTGGATACGTCTGAATTGAACACCCATAACTATTACCAGCAATAAAATAAAACCTTTGCGCTTAATATATGATTTTAAACACATCCTTTTACATATTACCACTGGTTTATTTACGCTTCAGCCGTAACTGTGACGAATAATCACCATTTTCAATAACTAAATTGATTCACCGTCGCATGGTGCTATATCTAAACTACTCGTCAAACGGTGTGAGGAAGATTGTTTTATAATACTCATTATTTTGTATAGTTTCTAAGGCTTAAATTATTTGTTCTATATTGTATTTAATAATCCAAAATATACACATAGCTAGGAATGCTTCGTGTAAAATAAAATGTATTCTCACCTAGAATGAATACGACGCTACCTTGTTTAATGGCCACCAAATAGGAGGAAAATTTGAAATCCTTGGGATGAATTCCATTATTTTATTTAACTATAATTTATTAGTATATATTTATCAATTATTTCTAATGAAAACCTTTTTTAAATTCTTGTTTTTCTAATTCAATGAATTGTTAAATTAAACCTATATGCTAATATTATTTTTTATTAATCCTTTAATGTTCTGTGAGTTTATCCTATTGGATGATCAATTTGAAGAAGGAAACCCTCAATATGTGTCCATGATTATCTCAAAAGGACGCTATAATTATAAATATTTGTACCATGAAGAACTCGCTTAAAAGTGCGAGAAGATACCACAAACAAGGAAGTAACTAGCTGGAAGGCAATTAAGATATTTTCAAGACTCAAAAGGGAGGTACTCGTAAACTAAACTTTAAAACCTCTGCTAAGCATAAGTTTTTTTATGTTCATTACCCCCCATTTTTGTTGTCCTTTTAAAAAAAAAATTGTTGTCAAAACCAACTTTGTGCCCCGATTTCAAATCCCCATTTCAGTCATTCGTTTCCATTAAAATAAAATACTACTCTGAAAACTTGTATGCAATTAAAAGATTAGATTAACTACTGTATATTTTCAAATTAAAAAACAATTAAAAATACCCACTGTAATGTATTCACTAGCCGGTCTCCGTTGCTGAAAGGTGATATTAAGGATGCGTTGAACTGTTTCAACGCTTTATTATTCGTTTAAAAATTATATCACTAATACAAAAATTGTCATAATTGTCATAATTATAATATTTCTAATCTTATTCAGTTCACTAAAATTGGAGCTTTAATAATACCTGGATCTAATTTTTATTATATTTTGTTCTTATTACTTCACTGTGATATCACCGTAATTCACTGACAACATTGGTTTCGTAATTTTAAGGGATAATTTTTGTATTTATTTTAAATTATATATTGCTACACTGCATTGTTTTTAAGTGTAATTTGATATATATTTTGATTACTCAACATTATTTATGACCAAGTTAACATTATATGTACTGGTTTATATATAAAGTCAAGAGCTCAACCATCCATATATTCAAAGGTCTTGTTATTTTAGTAAACATAGCACCTTGTTGCACCTACCTCCAATGTGTACCTCTGCGTTCAGAGATTTCAACCAACTACATTAGATAAGAGTCCTATGTTTAGTCCTTTCTTGGAGGTCCTGAGATTATTGATCGTGTCTCCCGTCTTAAATAATACAAGGTCTAATAATAAAGCCAGAACTTTCCCATTCAGATTAGATTTTGATTATTTTCACACAGTATATAAACCAGATTAACTGGCCCCATGGTATAAAGTTCAGTGCACCTGGCTACTAACCTAGGGGTCCCAAGGTCAATTTCTGGAAGGTACAATTGGTATTTCTCCCGAAAGTTGAAGTCTCCCAAAGGTCACCATAATCTGATTAGTTAGACTTAAGCTAGGCTAAGAATTTTTACTGGCTCCACAATCAAAATTTACCTCAGTGAATTGGAACATTAAAAGAGCCTCCATGGAAAAAAGTATGAATAGTGCATTGGGGCATAGCCTGGGTAGAGGTACATACAGTAGCCCCATGGCTTCTTTGGTGCTGAGTGATAGCTCACAGCTGACAGCAGACGGCTTTGAAAAGTTACCAGACCAAATTATGTATCCCTACGCCGAACCATATGATCTGCAAAAATATGTGTTTAGAAGCTGTCATTTCTGAAAGTCACAATTTAGGTATATACCTAAATTTTGACTGTCAGAAGTCAGCTGTGGGCTGTCAGTCATCACCAAAGAAGTGATGGGGCTACTGTAAGTACCGTTTAATTTCCCCACCAACTGAGCTACGAAGGATGTATTTAATGTATTTATTTATTTTATGTATTGAACGTGCATTTGTTGAACTGGTCGATTATATCATCACACGCGAGTTTTCTATAAACAATAGCGAACGAGCTTACCAATTTTGCCGGTAAAGCTATTTTCACATAACTTAATCAACATGAGACCGACGGCTTTACTTCACCTCCGAAGGAAGTTGTGATATGAATTTGTTATCGTTCAAGAAAAATCCATTGACCTCGGCTGCGTTTGAACCTACGAACACCGGGTCCTGAGGCGAGCACTTAACTCCAAGATCACTGCAGTCGACTAGGAGTAATGTAGCCCAGACATACGTAAATAAACAAAATAGGAATTAAATACTATACAAAATAATCAAACATTTATTATTGAAATTAACTGTACACTACGTTAAATTTGAAAGATAGCAGATTGAGCTATAAACATTTTTGACATTTCATCACCCCATCAGTATCACTATACCCCCCTCACTTTGTTCAACCCTCTTTCAAAAAGTGTATATCTGGCCTGTTGTTCATTTTAACACTTCACACTTTTATTTCTTGACTTTTCCTCTTAACGTATTTTTTTCTTTGATTATTTCTATACACACTATGTTTGTTTTTTTCATAGCCACTTCTATTTTCACGTCACTCCCATTTATGGACTCTTTTCTAGCCATAAACCACACTTTCTCTTCTTCAGGACCAATTCCAGAGATTTTTAATTACGCTAGATTGGGTTTGGCGCTCGTTCTCCACAACCCTTTTCATCGTCCTACTCCTACGTCCACCCCACCAATCCTAGCAGTTCATTTTGGTTCGAACTCTATATCCACAGGCAGGATATATATTATATAGAGAGAGAGAGAGAGAGAGAGAGAGAAAGAGAAACAGAGAGAGATTTGTATCTTACGAGGCAAACTAAATTAATTTTACAACGTTCTCCCAATAACATTAGAATGGACCTGAAAGATATAGGATGTAATGAGTTGGAGTGGATAGAACTAGCTCAAAATAGTGATAGGTGGCGTACTCTTTTAAGCGCAGCAATTATCTTTCAAGTTCCTGGTACCATAGAGTAAGTAATTATTGGTTCTATCTAAGTAAGGCGAGAACTGGCTACTATAAGATAGTCGTTAGACTTTTTTTTTCGAGAGATTGTTTAATATGTGGTTTATTAGACAATGTTTTGTATAATATAATAAAACTCTTTGGTATTTAGTAAAAATTAAATATAGCCATTTATAACTATATATTTAGAATTTTATTTGATTACAGAGAAGAAAATTATATCGTATACCTTCTATGGATCGTTTACCTATGTAGCTATGTTTGGATTTTGAAAAATACATAGGCTATACATCTACGTCTACGACATACATCTATTTGACCGCTTCTGTGGTCTGGTGTTCAGAGTTCCTGGCTACAAATTTGATACAGAGCCTCGGGTTCGATCCCCTGCACTTCCAGATTTATCTCTGAAGCAGTGGGTCTGGGATGTGGTCAAATCAGCCTCTTGAGGACTTGAACGGAAAAGTAGCATCTCCAACCATTGTGCTGACCACATGACACCTCCTACACGTGTAATTTGGCATTATCTTCTCCAGCAGATGGCAGCCACTTTTTATCCCTAATTATTGGCTCATGGTTAGTATACCTCCATTGAAAAATATTTTGGATTGTTGCTATAGAGATAGAAATCCACATTCTTTAATCCTTGATGATACATTCACGATAGACTAATTAATAGGCGTAGTATATTATGTCTGGCTTGATATGTGAGGCAATATGTTTGGCCTGATCTATTTTAAATTGTTGCATTAGTGAGTTTTGAAAAATTATTGGGTGAATTTGTGAATTGAACTTGGGTTATGGCAGGAAGAAATTTTTCAAAATTACAACCAATTTTTTTGGCTGTAAAAATTTAATAAACCCGCCTCGCTGGCTACGTTGTCTAACGCGCTAATCTTTTGTTGGACTAAAATGCCGAATAAGGGGGGATTGGGGTTCAAACCCGGTCTGGTTCACTGAGAGTGGTTCATCCTAAATATTTTTTCACTCTACCTCTACGAAAATGTAGGTGTATTTCCTTTAAATTAAGTTTTCCTAGTCCTTAACCCATTAATGAAATTAGTAGGCCTACATAGGTGTATAACTTGAACAGGTAGTAAGATGGAGTGCTAGAAAAAAAACAATATAATATTTTATAGTATTATGAGTATTGATATATATATATATATATATATATATATATATATATATATCAAAGTGGCAGTTGCAACTCACATGACTTTATCTGTGAGTTTATTAAAATGGCTTTGATAAATTTTATTATTTAGAAAAATATTTCTTCCTATCTGAATCTGAAAAATAAGTTTATCTGTCTTGTCAAATGCGACTTAAGGGATAATGATGTAATCTATTGGCTCTTTACCGATGTTTTGGTATATGTGGAGTAGCAGGTGAGATGAATAAGTCATATTTGATTGTCTGTTCCATCTATGGTGTCCCAGAAGAGGGTTAAGGGGGGATCATAAGTTGTTAAGTTCCCGTTCTTTTTCTCTGTTTATAACCCTCTGCACGTAGCACGATATAATGGGAGTGATTTGTAGACGGTGCCATACATAATATACGCTTAAAGCCTGGCCTATCCTTGTTCTTTACGCATTCGCCTCTCTCAGAGACTTAGTTGCTAGGGAAACAGTCCTTTTTCTTATTACTATATTTATTTCAAACTTACCATAACAACTTAAGGTATAGACATTTAGGCATACCCCTTATTAATTTTCTTTCTTACATATTTTCTTTCAAACAGTGTCTGAAAATTGAATATATTGAATTAAACCAAAATCAAAATACAATTGAAGGGTACACAGGAAAACGAAGGAAATTCGAATTTTCCAGGACAACAATTATTACATCTTGAGCCCCCTTTTATTCCTGCATCCTTAAAATTATTAAAATACGTATATCCAAGCTTATATTTCAGGGTCCTGTCGGTTTTATGGAGCACGTAGGCAAGTATACTATTTTCCAAGGACATATAAAGGGTTGGGTGGCTCAAACCTTCCTTAAATTTTATGAACAAAATATATATGGCGTCATTTATGGTTCAAACAATATCAAGATCAAGGTACAAGTACAAATTAAGGGGTTTGTGTTACCATACAAAGCACTTCAGAAATCTTCTAGAGGTATTTAATATTTAGAATTTTTTCCAGCCCCTAGCTGTTTGGAGGGGTTATGTTGCCACAGAAAAACACTCAATACAGATATCTTCTAAAGGTGTTTAATATTTAGAATTTGTCCTGTCAAATACAATATAATTGATACAAATATAATATTATTTTCCAATTAACCTGGCTCATTGTAAATTGATGGTACCTTTTGCATTGATCTGGATTTTCCAATTCGCCTACTATATATATAATATATACTGATAAATACATATAAACACATTATATATATATATATATATATTACCGAAGTCTTTAAATTTGGAAACTGCTGTAATGATCAGTGGGTGTAGTATTACTCTTTTCTCTAACAGTGTATATTATTTTGTTATGCTCTTAGGTAGACTGTGCAAACATGTCTATTGACTCGTTTCAAATATCTTACGAGCTTTAAGTAAATATCTCGTTTTTATTTAAATTATCGAGAAAGTCTATGCTGTGCACCCTCCCCACCTTTTTTTAAAAAACAAATGAGCCCTTTTGCACAAACAAATCTATAAATTAGTTTGTGGATATAACTTAGACAAAAAAAAATGATTATGCTAGAAAATTAGGAAGCTTGCTCCATCGGTAGTGCGTCCACCTACGGAGTTAAGGGCCCGGGCTCGATCCCTAGCATGGTTGAGAAATTTATCATGGTTGGAATATGGATTTATCCTTTCACAGTGATGAATTGACGGCCGGGGGATGGAGTTTGTGTCTGTTCTGGATTTAAGATTAGAGCAATCAGTACAAAAGCGTATAACTTTAACTGGTAGTAAGATACGCAGAGCTAAATTATAAGCTAAAAAAATATTACCCACAAACTATAATGGCATTACGTAACATAATTTGTGAGCCACTACTGTATTAGCTATGTTCAGGCTACAGACGTGTCCAGATAGACACTAAAAATATGTGCCTTTGTGCATAGAATGTCTACATCAATATTTCACTTCCCCCTTTCCCGCTTCACAATTATATATTTTTGTGTCCTTTCTCATAAATTTTTTTAATGTACTATCTCCCCTTTGTTCAGACGTAACGAATTAGTTTTATAACATCTATCAAAACATAGTTTGTAGGTCTAAAGTTCAATTCCCGTGTCCAGGTGTAATTTTATAATTTAAATAATATGTAGATGACGCCATAACCATAAATAACAAATACTCATATTCGACATCATCTAGAGATAACGCTTTAAGTGCTTTAAATACTTAATCTATTAGTTTGGTATATCTGTATATCACACACTTAGTGTAATTAATATTTTTATTTTTATTAATTAACAAAAAAAAAGGTAAACCATTTAGAAAGATGCACCCTGTGTTTACCCATTCGGGATTTGAACTATGACCACCACTCATCGTTAAAATAAACTAAATGAACTTAGTGTTTAAATCAAATTAAGGTTAACTTTAAAAATTAACCGAAGGTTTAGTTTGGTCCCGGGGTGACCTGGTGGTTTAGGGGTATGGTGCCAAACTTTTGTATTGGGCGTCCGTGGTTCAAGCCTCGGTCAAGGCACAGATTTATCTGATTGCAAAACCCTTCCTTCACCTTTGACAATACGTGTATTAATTACAACTTGTGACTGTGTGGAATGCCAGGCTCTCCACCGTGGTTCGGATTCCACGTTAAACTGTAAGTCCTCCATTTCATCTCACAATCACCTTACCATTACACATTAGCGTACGTGCGTATAACCCGAACGGTTACTGGGATACCAATAATAATAATAATAATAATAATAATAATAGTTCTGTCCCTGACTTACAACTTTCTTTCATAATAACCAGAGAAGACTGTCTACCTGCTAATCCGCCCCTTCCCCCACCTCTCTACCCTACCCAAGACTTCAGCCCAAGACTTTAGAGTCCACTGCTGACAAAGATAGGCTTTTTGGTTATCAACGTGATGGACCGTTAGCATCCTCTTTCATCTTTTTCTCAGCGACACAAATGCTATCATATAGATATTTCTCAACGTTAGCTCTGTTCAAACAACGTTAAGTTGTTCTACAGCTTAGTTTAGTTGTCATTTCTGGATCATTAAGCTGGTTTCGTGTACAGTACTTTGGGACGTGATTATATATTGTAGCTGTGGTTTAGTGTTTTATGTGTATATTTATTTCCATATGTCTTAGATATTTAGTTTTCTGTGTTTATTTTGAATTAAAACGTATATTTTCCCCCTTCACGCCCCGATAGGAACATTAAAATTACTCCTCTTCCAAATTTATATCCATTAGTTGCGCAAACCACTAAAGCACCTAGAAATTGAGCGATATTATTTTTAAACAAAGGAAAATATGTTATTTACCAATATACATCTAGACACAAATCATGGTTTCCATGGTGATGTAACAAAGAATGATTGTACAGATGAACCACTGTCCACACAGAAGAAAATTATGGAAGATTCGCGAGGAAAATTTTGTTTTAGTTTTAGGCCACTATTTTTACCAGCATCCTTATTCCCTTATCTATAAAATGAGTGTTCTTTTTTCAAGATCTGTTCAGTCATTTCCTCTTAATTTTTATTACTGGAAACGGGCTTATTATATAATGTATAATAAGATATATGATAGAAAGTGATAAAATGTAGTTATGAGAATGGGAGTGTAAGTGTTTAACTGTGTGATTGTGTAAGTGTATGGGTGAATGTGAAAATGAGAGGGGTAGTGTGAGATGTAAGGTGTGAGAAAGTGAGCGTAGGAGACTGAGAATGATCGAGGGAGTGTGAGAGAGTGATAGTGAGAGTATGCGTTAGAGATATACATACTGGGACAAGAGGGAAATAGAGTGTGTGTGTGTGTTTAAGAAGAAAGAGAAAGTATGTGTAAGTAAGGAGAAAGATAAAGTGTGAGTGAGGAAAGACTGTGTGTGAGGGAGGAAAGAGAGTTGTGTGTGTGTGTGTGTGTGTGTGTGTGAGAGAGAGAGAGAGAGAGAGAGAGAAAGAGAGTGTGAGAGAGAAAGAAATAGAATAGGTAAGGGAGAATGCGTGATAAAGTGTGTGAGTGTTTTTGTGTGTGAAAGATAGAGAGAAAGAAAGCCTGCAAAATTTTGGGAAGGATATTGTATGAAGGAGAGAGAAAATGTTATGGTATGTGAAAGAGAGTTTGAGAAATAAAGTTAACATAAAGATATTAGTTCAGAGAGAAAAAATTAAATTGTGAGAGAGTTAGAGCGAGATTTAAAAAAAAGAGAGAGTGTTTGAGAGAAAGAGTTAGAAAGATAAATTGAGATAGTGAGT
Organism: Timema californicum; assembly: GCA_902141385.1. Taxonomy (NCBI): domain Eukaryota; kingdom Metazoa; phylum Arthropoda; class Insecta; order Phasmatodea; family Timematidae; genus Timema; species Timema californicum. The sequence continues at coordinate 18,271 of CABFOW010001223.1, read as the reverse complement.
TTGAGAGAAAGAAAGTTTGAGAGAGAGTTTAAGATTGCGAGAGTAAGATTGAGATAGATACAGTTTGAGTCAGAGTGTTAAAAGAGTGGGATCGAGATAGAGAAAGTGTTTTAGTCAGAGATTTCGAGATAAAGTTTGAAATAGAGTAAGTTTCAGATAGCGTTTGTGAGAAAACGTTTAAGAAATAGAACGTTTGAGAGAAAGAGCGTTTGAGAGATAGAAAGCACTTGAGAAAGAGTGAACGGTTGAGAGAGAGAGAGAGTTTGAGGAAGCTTAATAGAAAGAGTATAATAAAGATAATGTGAGAGAAATGGTGTGATAGAGCGTGTATGTGAGTGTAGAGAGCGTGAGCGAGAGAATAAGAAAATATTATATTTAAGAGAGTGTTTTAAATAGTGTGTGTGTGTATGTGTGTGTGTGTGTGTGTGTGTGTGTGTGTGTGG
>CABFOW010001223.1:0-17512 GCA_902141385.1 Timema californicum | reverse complement strand
GTGTGTGTGTGTGTGTGTGTGTGTGTGTGTGTGTGTGAGGGAGAGAGTGTATGAGAGCTTGAGAGTCTGATAGAGAGAATGTAAAAAGATAGATGTGGTACTCAAATATTTGAGATATCATTCTCTCAAAATTAACTGTCAATATGGAAGCCTAAGTGAAATTAATGTATTTGTAATAATGTGAAAAGACATATGCGGTACACAAAAGATTACTAATTTTAAATATACCTTCAAAATTAAGAGGTAAAATGGAAACATGTCTTAATTATGTTTTTGTCTTGTGTTACTATTTGCTAAAATGAACATCAAAACTCATTATTTGAATAAACTGAAAATGAAAACCCATTATTTGAATAAAAATTAACACCAAAGCTAATACTTAGATAGTTATTATTATTATTATTATTATTATTATTATTATTATTATTATTACCATCCCACTTTAGACCGGATCTATACAAATACTACTGTGACAAATTAACACTTCATATAATTAACGGCCTCGTGGTGTAGTGGGCATTGAACCCGGCTACAACCTTAGGGTCCTGGGTCCAATTCCCAGCTTGTACCATGGGTATTTTTCCCGAAAGGAGAACTACCCCAACGGTCACCAGAATTTGATTAGTTAGGCTTAAGTTAGGTTTAAGTATTTCCACTGGTTCCACGCCCTCATACTCATTGCCACCAACATCTCATCTAATCGGGAAAATTAAAGAGCTTCCACGGAAAGAATGTACGATTAGTACCCTGGGTAGTATTATATTAGTACTGGATAATATTTCCACTACTAGGCTACATTTGATGTATCCCAGACGCGCAATAGTGTTTTACTGTGTACAATGAGTATATATTAAAGTAAGATTAAAATTATTAGCGCATAGAATAAATAAAATAGAAAAAGCATATATACATAATAATTAAACTCTAAATTTGATTGTACGTTCGATTGTTTGTTTGTTTGTATGTTTCTACTAAAATTAATACGTACTCATAGGATTGAGATGGGATTTATTCCACTGTATTTCTTATCTTTAAGAATAAAAAGTAAGATATATACCATCACACTATCTCATGAGCAAACGAAGCATTGTCTAAAACCTGACTGTTATCGTGGTTACAGATATATTTTAAATTTGTAACATTTTCAAATAAATTAACTTTTAATGTATGGATATTTTAAGTCGTCTTGGCAACGAGGTATTTGGAAATATTAACAAACCATGAAAATAGAATTCATTTTTTTCTTTATTACTTGATTGCCAAGTCAATCGCAATCGAAAAAGTAAAAAAAATATTCAAAATAAACTTCAATAATATATTTTAAAAAACTATATTTTGTCTTGGAAGTTTTATATTTAAATTAATACAAATAGGCAAAACGTGATACTTTAACAAATAGAACTTACTCCTGGGTAGCTTTCAACATCTTTTTTTGATTTCATCCTACATTGGTATGGCTATATATTCAGATAAATAAATTAAAAATCCCATTAAAATATATAAAATGTTAATTAAAATGGTATAAAGTAAACAAAAGCACATAGCTGATTATTTAAATGTTTAAAAATAAATTTCCTTACGTGTATTCTATTTGTGATATTGTGTTTGTCTCTACCACTCTCACTTATGGTTGAGGGAAACATATCTCGGTTTTAGTGAACTTTGGACATTGTTAATCAAATATTCGAGTACATAGTTATTCACTATAAGTAGAGTTAAGTGTATGTTGAGACCTTGATGCCTTAAACCACGTGAACTCCGGTATGTGTAGTTCCCAACTCAAAAAAATAGGCACGTGGCACTTTTCAAGTCTACTTAGTGAAACCACAAGATATGCACCTCAAGTGTATTTAAAATGCAAACATGTTGAGCCTATTGCGTGGCTATTGGGAAGTGCATCTTTAAACTCCACCAACCAAGCAATTTTAAACTTTAAATACTTAGTTAGAAAAATTTTAAGAGTGTGCATTTTAGTTTTATATTTACATTCACAGTGATTTTAGCACATTAAACATTGTGACTACTCATTCGTGTAGCTAAGAACCAAGAAACATATAAAGAAAATATTGTTCTTAACCAGCACTTAGTGTTTGTAGTACACATATTGGAGCCTGAAGTATTAAACTGCGTAATTGCTGGTGCAGAAGTATGCCCAATGATGGACTGTTAAAATCTTAAACTTCATATATTAATTATTATTATTTAGGGAAATTAGTGTGTGTGGACCTCAGTTTTTTTTATCCTACATTGAAATTGATGTTTGTTTATTTGTTTGTTGCTCAATCACACACGAACCACTGTACCAAGTGTTCTGTCAAATTTATAATGGATATAAATTGGACGTCCGGCTAACATATAGGCTTAATACAAATTACATCCGCCATTTCGTTTCAACATAGCGGCTACAAAACACTTCTTTTTGGCCTTGATTTCAGTTTATGATTATTGTATTTTCATTAGATCAACTTTTAAAGGTTTCTAGATATAATTAAATAAATACATTACGGACATCTTGAAAAAAAAAATTGAGGCTATAGAACCCTACTTTCAGCCATCCAAAACTTTAACTTATGAAATCTGAGAGGCCTGACAATAGGAATCAATAATCTATCATCATATAGAATTAATAATATAGTATGTATATTTATTTGTTTTTATGTATGTCTGTATGTGGGTTTGTGGATATGTGTGTAGGCACTCTAACCCCAAATTTAAGAGACTTAGAAAACTTAAATTACACTAATATATAAAAATGAAATGCTTTTTGTCTGTTTGTTGCTCAAACATTCCCAAAAAATGTATACATTTAAGAGACATAGAACATTAATAAAATGCCCGGAATGTAGTGTAATTGCTCCAAATACTCCAACGATTCCCAAATATTAGATATATCTAAGTGAAGTTTATTAGAATATGTATTTAGAAATTTTCAAAAGTTATCTAATAAACTACTACTTCTAACTCGGGTGTTTCCAACTTGTAAGGGCTCGAGGGCCACAGAGGAAACCTTAGGCATTATTGTGGGTCAATCTTTAACAATAGGCCAATTTTCGTATAATTATGCCAATAGAACAGAGGTACCAATATGAAATAATATGCATAGTTTAATTGAAACAAAGTTTTAATCATTTTAATTATTTAAAACACTATTTTACAATTGCATAAAAGAGTGAAATTAAAAATAAACAAAAACTAATATACCCAAAACAATTGAATTTCGAAGAAGAGCAACAATGTCAGCTTATTTGACTTAATATTTGACAAATGGCAAAAAAAAAAACCTAATCCAAAGTTCATTAATGTAGTCAAAATAAAACTTAAAAAAGGACCATTTAGTGGGAGTAATGTGGTCGATCAGCTGCATCTACCAATGAACGAATGTTTACCTCAAGCTTGTTGTTGCTAATCTCAAAAGATGCAGCAAGGAAGAATCTGCAAGTCAACTTCTGTACTGATTTTTAATGAATTTCATAGAAAAAAAACACTTTCATATATGTACGCGCTTCCAAACATTGAAGTCATTTTTAGTCCACATTGTCTTAAGTTTGGGTATTTTTAACTGGATAGCAGTTTAAAAAAATGTGATTCTGTTTCTTGTCTGGTCTGTAGAAACGTATCGGCTTGTAAATCGCACAGCTCAAGTTTTAAGTGTGGTTCTGGTTCCTCTTGTAGCACCAAGAGGATTTATGTAAAGCTGTACACTGCTTTCAGTGTTTCAGTTTCCTTGAATCGTGTGTTTAATTCTTCAATTATCTCTTGAATGCGTGAACTGAGATCTGAAAAATCTATAGTCTGTTGGTATTTCTCCACCGCTAGCTGTAGACAGCAAAGGAAAAGCGTCAATTCATTGTTTTCCAAAGAACGCTTGAATAGGTTTAACTTGTTTCGAAAGCCATTTAAATTCCCACCATATCTGATACGACCTGGTTTCTTCCTTGAAGACTTAGGTTTAAGGTGTTAAGGTGATTTGTAATGTCTGTTAGGAAAGCTAACTGCTTAAAAAACTCTGGGCTTTGAATTTCTTCTTCTAGTTCTGTGGTATCAGTCGAGACAAACTTATTAAGTAATTCGGAGATTTACTTGCGAATAGCAAAAAACCGTTCAAAGCACTTTCCTATACTCAGCCACCTTACATGGTTGTACAGCAGCAAGTCTCCATATTCTGCCTCAATTTCCATCAAAAACTACTTTAGTTGTCTATGCAAAAGGGCTTGATTTCCACCTCTTAACATATTAATAATTTTAACCACAAATTTAAAAACTTCAGTTTTCTTAATTGATTTCCCACATAACTCTCCCTGGTGAATAATACAGTGGATCATAGGACACGTTACGCTATTTTATTGTATCAATCCCATCAGACCTGTCTTCTACCCTGTCATTGCTGGTGCTCCTTCTTTCACAATGGTTGAACATTTACTGAAACCTCCAACTCTGTCAACAGTTTTTTTTAAGGATTATAAATGTCCCTCCCTTTTGTTGTTCCTTGGAGAGAGCAGACATCAAATAGCTCCTCCTTATTGCTTTAATCTTCGAAGGTGGTGCGTACAAATATTAATAGATGACTGACATATGACTGGTCAGTGCTTCCATCAAGGCATAGCGAGAAATTCATGCATTCTTTAACCAATTTGATCGGCGATTTTTATACTTTTTCTCCCATATCAATTACCCTTCTTTGTACAGTTTGGTTTGAAAGTGGCACTGATTCAAATTTATCAGCTATTTTAGTGTCTCCAAAAGCCTTTGCCATTTCCATAGTATATTTTTTTAACCAGACTGCCTTCAGAGAAGGGTTTTTTCACCTTTGCAAATTCAAGCGACACTGCATAGAAGGCGTACAGAGAAGATGACTGATTTTGTAAGACTTTACTTAACATACCTGTTTGCTGTTTTAATTTTTTGAAGTCTACAACCAGTGCGTGTCAAGCTTCTTCCTTATATGTTGCATACTTGTTCTCATGCATTGTTGAGTAGTGTCGTTTAACATTGTACTCTTTTGGTACAGACACAATTTGCATGCATACCAAACACTGAAGCTTCCCACTGTTGTTAGTAATTAAATAGTCACTCTCCCAGCTTTCCTTGTAAATCCTGTTTTAATTTTCAATTTTGCGTTTCTTTGAGTTTCTGCCCATTTTTATTCACGTAAAAGACGCAAGCAACGGTACACTCCACACTCAACACAAAACAAAGCCTTCAAAATGGACAGTAGATAGTGAAACTTCACTACACGTCAAGCAGGCGCGACTGAGCATGAGTGGAGACAGGAGTAGTGGCCAGCAAGCCTTGCCGGGCGAGTCTATTGTTGCGGGAGTGAAGGGGAAAGAGGTCAGTGGAGGGTCTCCACTACTCTTGCTGGGTCCTGCACTGTGCGATGCGGGGCTTACTTGTAGAACGGCTGACTATTAAAGCTTTATCAACTTCATCTGCTCATTTTTGCTGTATAAATATTAATACATTTTTTGAACGAGGTATGAAATATATTTTTTTAACTTTTCTTAAGATTAAAAAAAAATCTTAAAATGATTTTGCGGGCCGCCAGTTGGAATCACCTGTTCTAACTGAATCATCTTCCGTGGTCGCTTGGTTTAAAGCGTCACTCTTGCAATAAATTAGACTGCCGATGACAGGGAAATCGGGGTTCTAATACTAGTTGGTTGTGGTAAGGGTGGATTTCTTAAATGATTTTACAATATACCTCCACGCAAATGGTGTTACATTTCCTCTCAATTCAACCTTAATCTTCCCTATCTCATTAACATAGTTGGTACAAATGCAAATAAACTGAACACGTAGTAGGACGCAATGCTAAAAAAAGTACTCCTCCTTGTGATTTAAGATTAAAATTTCTCGCCCAGGTATAAAAGCCACCACACATATTATTTAAGAAAAAAATGACCAGAAAATGGGGAAAAGGGTTCCTCCCCGAAAATTTCCTAGACTAATATAGTATAGTAGAAAATTAAAATATTTAAATACATTGTAATGATATTGGTTTGGATTACTATAAATTATGTAAAAAGTCATGGGTGAAGGTAATTTTTCTTTAAAGTAATATATGTAGAGTATCCTTTTATGATTCATCCATGAAGAAACACGCGCTTCTCAGAAATAATGGGAAAAGGATTTCACCACTAAAATAGATTTTTTATACAATATTTCCTGTTAAAAAACATCTGCGCTATTTCCTGTTAAAAGGAACAACTGCGCAGTATTTGGCAAAGACGCCAATTCCCTATACCAATAATAAGCTAGTCTTCACAACACCTGTTGCCAGGACTCTTTCTATTAGTTAACTTTTACACTATTGACGAGGGGAGAAAGATGCCAGGGGTATGTCATATATAAGCCGCTGTGCGTATGTTTAAGGCATATCCGCCCACGCACAAGTAAGAGCCACACAATGGCAGTCAAAGTCTAACACAGTATAAAATAACTTACATTAATATCACAAATTTGCAGTGATATAAAACATTTAATTGGAATATGTATAAGTAATTAACAGGTGTCATTTAAATAAACCGTGTGTGAATAAACAGTCCATGAAGAAACACGCGCTTCTCAGAAATAATGGGAAAAGGATTTCACCACTAAAATAGATTTTTTATACAATATTTCCTGTTAAAAAACATCTGCGCTATTTCCTGTTAAAAGGAACAACTGCGCAGTATTTGGCAAAGACGCCAATTCCCTATACCAATAATAAGCTAGTCTTCACAACACCTGTTGCCAGGACTCTTTCTATTAGTTAACTTTTACACTATTGACGAGGGGAGAAAGATGCCAGGGGTATGTCATATATAAGCCGCTGTGCGTATGTTTAAGGCATATCCGCCCACGCACAAGTAAGAGCCACACAATGGCAGTCAAAGTCTAACACAGTATAAAATAACTTACATTAATATCACAAATTTGCAGTGATATAAAACATTTAATTGGAATATGTATAAGTAATTAACAGGTGTCATTTAAATAAACCGTGTGTGAATAAACAGCCATCAACAGTTCTCTTTCTTCACATTTATTAATTATACCGTTTTAATTAGTGCTCGACCACGGAGCTATAGACAACCTAAACATCATCACAGCATTATTATATCAGGGAATTAATCCGTAGTGTTTCAACCGACGCTCAAAGTGGGGCGATTGATTCCATAGTGTTACAACATGTCGAGGGAAAATCTTGTAAACAGTAATATTCAGAAAATGTATATTCTTTATTAAACTCTGATGCTCTTGTTTCCAACATGTCTGTGTAACAATGTATATAATTTATTTTTATATACATTATGGTCACTCTTAAGTAAATATTTCGTTATATGTATTGAGTTCGTTTGTGAACTCAGTTTATGGGCTGTGATTAATGTTTCATTTCAAAGATTGTTTTTTAAAATTGACTGGTTGACATATTTGTTTTGTTTTTTAAAGAAAGTTATATAAAAAGTGCAGCCGTATGTTGAACATCATTTTAGATATAGTTTTGATATGTCTCTCTGCATGAATTATTAAAACACTTATAAACATTCTAGATATGTTCTAGATAATGTTTTCTTGAAAAGTCCTAATATCGAATATTGAATATGGTGGATACAAAATATTGGGTTGAATTAGGCCAAAACACATTGAAAATGAATCATTCCGTTTCAATGTGCCTACTGTAAACTGTCACAGTTCTATTTTACTTTCATTTGTTTTAATTCTCTAACAACCAATTATTTATACTGTGTTACTCTTTCTTTTTTTAATTTGCACCAATACTCAAGAATAGAAAATTAAAATTAAATTTCACTTTTAACAGAAATCGTTTAGTTTCTAATCAGTATTTTTATATGGTGTTTTATTCAGCCAGCCTTTCATGTTTTGTAGAACCATTAAAAACAATAAATGATTAATATTTATACATAATTTAAGCGTATAACCCGAACGGGTAGTAAGACGTGGTGCTAAGTACTATACATAATTTAATTTTTTCTTCTTTTTCTTGTGGTTAATTTTATATGCCATAAAAGAACAGTCGGCCTCGGTGGTCTTGAGGAAAAGTGCTCATATCAGGACTCGCTGCACGTGGGCTCAAATTCATTCGGGCTCAACGTATTTTTCTTGAGCGATAAAAACCCTTAGTACGATTTCCTTCAGAGGAGAAGTAAGGCCGTCGGTTCCATTTCGATTGATAGAACCTTTCGTTATCGCTAATAGAAATTCTCGTGTGCTGATGTTTTCAGTCGGTTCAGAAAGTGGACGTTAAATATCATAAACAAATAAAAGAAAATAGGAAAACTTAGTTTATAGATTACCAGTGTGAATAACGGACACACCAGCTAGGTTTTTCCGCGCACTCGAGGTTTTTTTGTGTTTTTCTTTCCTTCTGACTAGTGTGAACGATAAGAACACCAAATAATTTATTTTTTAAATGTTTATCTCTCCATTAATTGTTGCCAGTAAACTCAAAAAGTATTCATCGGATCGAGACGGGACTTATTCTGTTGTACTCATTATTTTTCAGAGAAAATGGTAAGCTATATACTATCCCGCTAACTCATCAGCTAAAAGTAGTATAAAAATATCTGTGTAAGTGGTGAACATTCGTTGTTGTCAGTGTTGCAGATACATAAGATGTCAAGTGATGTGAGCCGGGATGTGGAGGGGAAGGGGATGGGGCCGAATCTTGTGTTTCTTCTTGAATCCCCGTACGCACATAAAACCCTGCTCTTGAATAAGTTTTATTCTTGTCTAGCATTTTAAGTTGTCGAATGTGTTTAAGAGCGAAACTGCGGGCAATGCTAATATTTAATAAATAAGTAAAATTTGTAATATGAATATGGTTAAAAGTTTGATAGCATTTACAACCAAACACCATATCATAGTAAATTATGACTGCAATATCAAACTTATTAGGTAAGTTTCAACCAACTGTGATTTTCAAGAACACATTAATTCACACATTCCGACTGTTGTATGTAGGTCTATAATTAGTTCTAAGCCAAGCTGGATTATATTTATGTAATGCTTATATTCTTAAGTCTGCAGCCCATGTCTGGGCTATTATAGGCAGTGCTAAGTACAGAAGTAGGTTCACAGATGAACATCCTGAGATATGCAGTCATTTTTTAGTCAAAATCTACTCACCAAAATTTAAAACTATGTGGATGAAAGGTAATTTCATTCTTCTCAATAAGTTACACATCAAATTTTTAGACACATACTTTACTATAATTTTATTTATAAAATCAACAAACCCCAGAATTGTTACCATTAAAAAGTTCCTTTAAATAATAAATTTACAAATATGTTTACATTATTTTTATTACAATTACGAATTCAAGCCACCGAACCAACTCTATATTAAACAAAGGTTGAATGGCAATGTCTCTTTCAAGTTTGCAATAGTAACCAACAAAATACATTGCATTTTAAGTCTGACGCAAAACGATTTGACCTTTTGAAAGTATTTGTTATAAGCAATGCGTTTGGTGACCTACAGCCTTCAAGGCTACAAACCAATCCAACTTAAAAACACCGTACCCTTCGTGACCGAGCTATGTTATAATAGAAACACACGCTCTGCCATTTTAAAACACCACCACACATACATTAAGAGAACTCTTGGCAAGAACTATTTTTCAAAAATAAAGTTGAACTCTGTTTGATATTTCTTTAACATAATAACTTTTCCATGTTTTCCTTGAAATTGTTCAAAAGGTACAATATGTTTGTTTTTTAATACTTTGTGTAAACTATATACATCAAAGACTCCAGGCTTTACTCATAAATATTACTACAGCCACCGTACCATTTTTGTCCCTCACACACAAAATAATGAGACGTATGAAGTGGTGTACTGTATTTGGAACCCAGTTAAACTGGGATGTAAAGTATATTTTAACATTTCCAAACAAATAACTCATTTAAAATTTGTTTTGGTAGTTTATTTTGTTTTGACTAGAAGCATCTGTCATAATTATCACTTTGAAATAAAAGGGTGTGGTTTCAAGCTAGAAATAACTCTTCTAAGTAGAAAAATACATTATTAGGGGTGAAACCAATGCGTTGGAACATAGCTATGAGTATTTTTAATCACCTGTACTGCAATATAAAAGTGGAACGATCTAAGTTTCAAATTAAATTTAATTATTCAAGATGTTTAATTTAGTTTGGTATATGTTTAAATATTTATTCTTTAAAGGTCCATATGAATGGTCACGTTGAGTTGAAATATTTTTGTAATCCACTTTAGTGTCCGAATGGTCTAAGGCACTACGCTCGCAGTAGACTAGACTGACGATGATGGGAAGATCAAGGTTCAAATCTTGGTTGGGTTTATTGAGGGTGGTTTTCCAAAATGTTTCTCCACTCTCCCTGCACGCAAATATAGACACATTTCAAATAAATATAAACTTCCTCGTCCCTGAAACTACTAGTGTATTATTAGTACATAAGCGTATAACACAAACGGGTAGTAAGGCGCATGGATTTAAAAAAATGTATATTTAACTAGGTTAATAAAAAATTATAGAAAGTAAGATATTTTTCTAATTCATTTCATCTTTCTTTTTCATTTTTTCCTCTCCATTCCAATAGTGATTTCTTACATCAGAGATACTTTCAGTCTCTTTACGAGCTCACTTATCGTAATAATTACATTTTCTTTAACACGGAAAGGAAAAGTGAAAAGAAATGGAAAATCCCAAGGAGGATTCTAACCTGATTTACAGAATACTATGAGACACACCACATCGACGTTCTAATCTAATGAGCGTGTCACAGTCCTACAGACAGAAAGACAGAGAGGCTCCAAGAAAACTCGATTGAGATATTAGTGACGAATTCATAGCGTTCATTATTGAAACGTTTCAAGTAGGGTCTAACGGGGTATTACTCTATCAGTGGCTGTACGCTATGATGACACTGCTGTTCAACAATCTCATTATTTAATTTCACTAAAAACTATAACGGTGACCATGTGGTCTCATGCGTAGTTATCACAATACACTAAATATCTTACCCACCTTGGAGGCGTAGTTAACTTACGTGCTAATTTCGTGTTGAGCTAGACTGCCAAGAACGGGGGGGATCAAGGTTTGAATCTCAGTCGGGTGAACTGGGAGTGGTTTTTCCCTAAATTGTGTTCCACTCTCCCTCCACGCAAATGCGGTTTCACTTCCTCTAAATTCAACCTTCCCAACTCCTAGACCATTAGTGTAATTAGTACTTAAGTGAATAACCCGAACAGTTAATAAGATGCGTTGCAAAATACATAAATAACTAGATTTATTGTGGGGGAGATATTGATATAATAATAAAACTAGGTCTCTGATTTAACAGTGTTTTTTTTTTACAATTCCCTCTTTACATTAATGTGGCTTCACTTCGTCTAAAATATCCTCCTCCTCTTTAATCCATAATATTAAAAAAAAAGTGTGTTAAAACGTGGGAATTTAAATACCTAAGCGGATAGGATGTGAATTGGGAGAATTTCAGAATTGGCTATTATAGACAACTTGATTTATTCAGACCCTTTTTATTCATAGCTTTCGATAAGGGGCTGACATTGTTGACTCATAATCTGTATGGTTGTGATTACACCTAAAACTGAATAAATAATATGGTAAAACGTGATCTTGTTCATTAGATAGGGTAAAGGATTCAAAACCAAGATGTTCTGCTTGAAACATGAAATCTTTCTATTGTTTAAAAGCAGATATATTTTGGATGACCATCGATGAATACTTGTGAGGTATTCGATACTTAATTTAATAAATAGCATACTTTGATTAGTATAGGGAAAGCTGAGTTAATTCAGGCTAATTTAAATTAGTATAAATTAGATTAATTGGTTAGGCTAACTAAATTTTTGCTAGATTGATTTGACTCTATTAAGTTCATAAGCACCTTAAGCAAGTAATAGTAAGTATTTTGATAGTGATAAAAGAGGACCTATAATTTTAGACTTTTAAATATATTTTTTTAAATCGATAATGATTCTCAAAGATTTTATTCTAGATATACCTTACCAAAATATATATATAAACAAAAAAATGTGTGGAGAGAGGGGGGAACTATTCATCATCATCATGAACAGCTTCCAGCCACTGAATGGGTCTGTTTGGATCATAAGCCTCTCCACCGCCTCCTTTACTTCCTTCACTTCTCTCCCTCCACCTTGGTCCAGTCCTCTCCTCTCTCCTCCACAGCTAATATGTGTATAAATTGTTGTCAAAATTTGGTGGAGCTGAGAAATTTGGCCAATCCTAAATACAATATATAATTCGTGTTCTAAAATAATAAAGTATTTATGAGATTTGTGGAACATCCGTAAATTTATAAATAAATAAAACATAATACATTATTTTAAATTATACTTATGATTAACCTTAACACTACGCTATGGTACGCTATGGGAAGTTTACTAGTTAAATCATTATTTAATTAAAATCAGTCATAAAATATCAATGATCTGTTTATTTAAAATCATTAACGATCTGAACAAAGGTGATTACGCGACACGATATCACACGTGACGAAACCTCCACCTCAACAAGGAGTAGTTTAAATTAAAACACATTCAAAGTATGATGAGATGCCTGGAGCGGGATGTGTGCTACCTTTTCATCATCTTCTCAGAGATTGGGGTTTGGATTTAATGTATATGTGTACGACGGACTTTTTACACGTCCGGCCCGAATGTAAACCGGCAAAAGACTGGAGGTGAGCTTCCGCTCGCTCCAACGCAACTAGCAGAGAATTCTTACCTTCTCTAATTTTCTACTAACTACCCTTTCCACCACTCCTATTGTCCCTCGCTTGTTCACCAAACCTTCACTTCCGAGGGAGACTCCAGCCTGTCTGGGCAAGCGAGAGAGAAAGAGAAAAGAGAGTAGTAACAAATTGCAACCATACAACTACCAGAATATTAATATTTAGTTTTTGAATATTACAGTGTATTTATATTCATTATAATGAATTTAAGGGGCTGATAGTTACAGTCCATTTACTACATTTTTTATACTAATATTATCGTAGAATTTTAATAAAATTAACTAAACCTTTTCTGGATTCATGATTTCATTTTCCACGATTATTTAAAATTTTAATAATTATAATTGTTTATAATTAATCTTCAGTTATCATTTTTGATAGTGTATATAATAAAAACACAAAAAATGTCTAAATCTGAGCCTCATATTTCAGAATGTATGTACATTTCGTTTAGCCTGTGTTACTTTGATGGATTACAATATCATCCTATCCTATAACCTATACCATGGTGGAATAATTCAAGGCTAGCTTGCTATATTACAGTGTAAAGGAAGGGTACAACATTGCTGCTTAGTTCAGGGCGAGTTCATGACTTCCTACTTTCTCATACTATAAACAGCTTTTTAACTCATGATTTTGAATTCTTATTAATATCCTACGGATATTATATTTATTTATTTACCTTAAATAGTAGATATAAGAGGCTCACAAATGATGAACCACTAATTGCAATGACCTACAGAACATCTGGCTATCATGATGGGATATAACACTCCATACCCAAAGTCCCTATAACCCACAATTAACATAATATTAACATATTCTCAATAGAGGAGGGAGGTTATCTATCAGCCCTTAAGGTGGCAGTGTAGGGAACGTCAGATCTTACGGGGCTTTTCAGCCGTTTTCATCTCAAAACTTTTTTTGGTCAAAAGAAATAAAATATTTATCCAGTAGAAACATAGAGTTTATTGTTTTTTCACATGGTGATATCAACCGTTCTTAAAGATCTGTCAAGGGTGTCCTGGAGTTTAATGAGAAGTTGGATCTTCGTTTAAAAAGTTTCACTTATAATGCTGCTATAATCACGAACAATATTCATCATTGGTTGATATCACCTTGTGAAGAAAGTTTAACTCTTTTTCTGTTGAAGTAATATTTTATTTATTTTGGAAAAAAAAAGTTTTGCTATAAAAACTACAAAATACTGCCCTGAACTCTCTTTCCTTACATCCTCGCCATAAATAGAAGACTGACCATCCCTTCACCCATTATAATATGGAGAACTTCTATCATAACGCCATCCTGACTCCAGCATCCATCATTTCAAGGGAAGTCCGTTGTCAGGCTTCAAGAATTTTTTTTCACCACAAAGGTACCCAGCGTTTCCCTAAGTTTCCAAACCCTGGACGAGATGTTCGGATCAGCTAGCCATGAAGCTGAAACCAGGTACGTACCACCAACCTATTTATGTGTAGCGTCCCAAACTGGATGACTGCTCGACCAAACACGTGGGTCACCAATCTGTACATCCGTTGATCCACTGATATGAAGCTATCCTGCACACATTGTATCGGCTTAGGGCCGTATTTATAGTCTAGTCTCGAGAATCAACCCTCCCAGTATACGTTCAGCTCATATGGGGGATTGACTGACAACAAATCTCAATTATATATATATATATATATCACCCTTTAATATTTATTTGGACAAACATATGAACTTGACAACACCAGATCATCGGTCTAACATCAGAGTGCCCGTGGTACGTCACGAAGCCGGGTACCTTCCAACCTAAAAACACTTCACGACCATGACACTGCATTGACACCATTCAGATAAGTACTGATGATAATAATGCAACCGTTATTTAATCACACAAGTTTATTTGTTAGTGGACGGACAGTAGAACCTGTGTCTTCATATACCTGGTATAGCACGGTAGCTATGACTGAAGAAAAATTAATATTTCAAAAATTTGAAATAATAACACAGGGCTCTCCGTAAAGTATGTATGAGGCCAAGAGGTATCTGATTAGTACTACTTTTAGTATTTTGACTTCTCTATGGATATAAAAACCTAGACAAAATTAATATTAAAACAAGAAATTCGTGCACCCTTGACCATTTCCAAGACCTACTTGAAAATGCAGTAATTCTCGATAGATAGGTGGGTGCATATATCTTTTACGCTGTCTCCACTCTTTTACTTTAAAAAAACTACAGTTGAGTCTACCACTAAAAACATCGACCTATAAAACACTTATTTATCCCTCCAACAAAGGTTTCCGGTTTCTGATGTAAAGTATAGATAGGTGAGGTTATCAAGAACGACGTCGCTGCGCTATTCACTCGAGTTGTGGAGAGTGA
The DNA here is from genome assembly GCA_902141385.1 of Timema californicum. Lineage (NCBI taxonomy): Eukaryota > Metazoa > Arthropoda > Insecta > Phasmatodea > Timematidae > Timema > Timema californicum. The sequence continues at coordinate 2,383 of CABFOW010001223.1, read as the reverse complement.
CTGAACGCTGTGTGGGCAAGAAGAATAGCTGTGGGTGGTTTAACAACTCACCTCAAATAAAATCACTTGAATTAACATCACACTGTCAAGTCATAGTAGTAAACAAAGGGGCCGATGATGACTTATGAAAAGGGGTATGCAGACAATGATGTTTTAGTTAAAGGTATAGTACAAAGTTGAGGAGAGGTTCGGAGGGGATTAAGTTCAAGAGAGGAGTGATCATGTATGAATTTAAGGGAATTTAAAAATTAATAAAACCACATCTCTAAAGGATGCCTAAAAGTGAGGGAAGGTCGACTAATAAATTAGGAGAGGGGGGATCCAGGGTGAAAGGGATAGATGAAGAAGGTTTTTATTGCAATAAACCTAATACTAATGCAACTAATGAATATAATAGTAAAGTTGGTATTAAAATACAACGTGTGAAAATAAAATGCGCATCATGAATATATGTAATATTGATTATTAATAATAAAGTATGGATTTTCACTACACATCTACATGGCGATAGAATAATTAATATAAAATAATAATAAAACAATTATTCATAGTAATCATAAAATATACTAAACAATAAAATTGGGATTGGAATCAAACCACGGTGCTGTAGCTTAACTAACCATAAAGTTTCTTGATTCTCTGTAACCAGCATTCTGACAGTGGCCGATGTTTAACCTTCCCTAATTAATTTTCGCTGTAGGGCCTTCAGTCCTAGTATATGTCCTGGTACTCCTAATAATGAGCTGGAAAATATGGCACAATAGAATTAAATAATATAACCTAGATTCTCTTAGATAGATTTATTAATGCAAAAGCCTAGAATCAAGTCAAATATTTCTAAAAAGTAAGTTCTGAAAAGATTTGACCTTTTTTATACAAATTTTTAAGAACGTTTATCTCTATAAAACATATTTCCCGTATTTAAGAAACCATTTTATAAATTTAACATTTTTTAAACATAATTGGATATTTGCCTGGCCTTAGAAAAAAACTACAATTATTTGGGTCCTAATGAATCTGGAATTCGAGCCTCGTAAAAAAGAATAATGTGCCTATCTGTGTATTATTAGTAAGTACAAAATCACTTATTATTTTTCACAAATTAAAAAATTTTGATAATTTTTTATGTATATAATAATATTTTAGTATAGGTTGGACAATTATTTTACCTAAATGTGGTAGAGCGGGTGATCTCAAAACTCTAAATATGTCGGTCCATCATTTATCAAAATAAACTAACATATAGGGGTTACCTTACTTGTGTCAAACACACATTAGGTGTACTGTAATCCAGCTCTAAAAGATAGAGGGATACAATACATAACAATAAACAAAGCCTACAGCTTAAGAAAAAATTTAAATAAAAAAATAAGTTAAGAGCGCGTAGAGTGAATATCCTAGAATTGTGAGTTATAAAGTGTTGGACATCCAACATGTCCCCAGCGCAAGCATCTCACTCTTTTGAGTAGCGGGAAACTATGGTCCACCTCCACAGGTTGCATAACAGAATAATATAAAGAAAGGTCGAAGGCTAACTAAAGAGTTTTTTGGACATGGAGCCTTTTTTAGACATAGGGATATTATGGCGTACCAGTGCAATAGAATAACTTCAAGTCTTAAAATCATTTAGATTTCATTTTATGCCAAATTTTATTAAATAACAAGCATATAAGAGAAGAGCATTCGACAGTTATTCGTATATGTCATTGTCGTAAGTGACAAAATCATTATCAACATAAATAAATACTATCCAATGAAAACATTGTTCCATAAATATTTACTTCTTTCTTTCTAGTCATTACATTATTTATTATTATGTACCTTAAATGTATTACTAAAATATAAATATTAATGTATAATCTTAGTAGACTTGAATAATGATTATACGTATTTGAGTAGATGATCTCTCCTAACTAACATATTTATTATGTACCTGTTGCAAAAAGGCAACATAAAGTTTTAGTTCCATCACATGTACACTCCGTCGAAATTGAAAGGTAGCAACTTATGATTCACTGAGCCCGCGAGGTATGATATACCTCCACGCATGACTGCAGAATAGTTTGCCTAGCTACGCCTGAGGCCTAAGTTAGAGAAGGCCTTAAGTCCTTAAATAATTTCTTGACTGTTGGAAAGGAGTGATGGTGGAGGGGTTATGTCTTTTAGCGATCATCGAATGGTTTGATGTACTAAATTAATTTTACTTTATTGTTCTGATAATGATAAAATCAATAATTAATTAATACTTACGTACTAAGTTAATTAATTATGTTTGATCTGATTAACTTACGGGCTGTTATATTTTTTTAGCTATTAAAAATGCAACCACGTCAAACGTTATTTTGGCACTGTTACCCACATTGATTGGCTTTACATGGTAATA
>CABFOW010001222.1:124625-163463 GCA_902141385.1 Timema californicum | reverse complement strand
TTTGGTTCTCAACGGGACGGACCGTTAGCACCAACTCTCACCCTTTTCTCAACGACACAAACGCTATCTTACAGATTTTTCTCGACATTAGCTCTGTCCAAACAACGTTAAGGGTGTCCTCCTTTAAGGGTCACTATCTCACAAAGATGTATTTATTATGGAAATGGAAGCTCTGAAGCTTCCAAGCCACTACAACAAGCCTCAATAATAATTATCCTAGAATATTGGTCGAAATCCCGTTTAAAAAAAATTCTGAATTAAGTGATATATCTATATATATATTTTTTTCTAACAATTTACTTTGACCTCAAAAGTGCGACATTTCATGTGAAATGCCCTTGACAATGAGCACATTTATCATTTTTCCTGAGTAATTTTCTAATAATACAACTTACAATGTCCTGTTTTTACAGGGACATTTCAATACATTTTACCCTTCATTTTCTCATGGACCATATTTTGAAATAATAAACTCCTCAAAGTTCAGATCAGGTATACAAATCCCTCCCCCTCCCTGTTCGGAATGAATGGCTAGCAAAGGGCTGAAGGGATTGTTTCAAGACTGGCATAGATAGAGCTGTCAGAAGACGTCAAATTCTTCAGAGCAGAATATAAATAATCTTGCTTTCCTTTTGCGGCTTCCGAAGTATTCGTAAAAGAAGGAAATATTATTATTCAAATGAAACAAAGTAGAAAGAAGTGGGTGGGGAATATAGTATAAAAAAATAAGATAAATGATGTGAAGAGTGAGTGAGATGTCCCTATTCGAATATTTGAACAACGTTGCAAGTTACATATTCAGTGAGTAGGTATCAAAGTCACGAAATGAAATATTAAGATTGAATGTCATTTTTTACTTTCTCATATAGAGAAATTACTGCAACAGAAACATTCGGTCCGGAATATATGATGGATTATGACGTTTTAAGTGCCCCGTGAACTTAAAGCAGTGGGGTTTACGATTCCGTCTGTAGCTGTTGCATTTCCACACCTCGAGGGGAAATTGGAATTTTAAGTCTAGCCTTAGAATTAAGGATAGTTTACTGTTCACTGATTTTTGGGAGTTCAATTTATTTTTAAAATGTCATTAAAAATGTTATTAATAACTAATATCTGGGCATTTTTACGTGACTAATAAGTAAAAACATTGCATACCTGTTTTTTCGGAAAAAGATTCGTTAATAGTGGTTAATGAGTGATATTTGATGATTTAAAATTAAAAAAAGTCTTAACGAATTTGTTTAAGTGGGTAGATGAGTAAAGTTTTACATTACATTATATTATTTTACATTATGTATGTATATTTATGTTTCCTAAAATATTATCATTTGATAATAGTTAACTGACAACAGAGTTTTGAAAAATTTATTTAAAAAATTTATTTAACAATTTCAACTAAAATGTATATAATATGAAGAGTGTTTAAAATGAGAAATCAAATAAAAGCTTTTAAGGACATATTATTTAAAGACAGTATACTAAAAAGTGATATTTTTTTAAATTACCCAAACTTTAATAAAGTTATAATGTGAACGTATTTACGAAGATGTAGGCCTACATTTATCAAGTTATTTCTATGTAACCCCACGTCTTACAACCTGTTCAGGCTATCTACATATTTACACTAATAGGATAAGAATGAAAATATATACATCTAGAGGAAATACACCAGAACTTGCGAGTGGATAGAGTGAGAAACCAGCAATAAAAAACGATACTAGTAAAACAAACTAGACGAGAGTAAAGCTTTAGTCCAGTGCCCAACCATTGTGAGTTATACACGGGTTGTTAATAGCTTACTCTATGGTTCAGGGGAGAGTACGCTGGTTTAAAGGAAATGCACCCACATTGGCGATGATGAACTCGGTGTTAAAACACACGTGGAAAACTATCATCAAGTGCACACGGCCAAGATTTGAGCATCAAGCTCTCCCGCAAACAGTATTTCATTCTATTGCGAGCCTAATTCCTTACACCATGTCATTCCTGGTGAGTCAAATTTTATTAAAATTCACCCTCGCATCATATTAAATTATATGTGCATATCTATGATTAATTAAACATATATTCTTACTGTTTTCTATTAAACTATTGCAGAAATGTTTGTAAATTACATTAATTTTTAAAAATTTATCTGACTTCTCTCTTTTTCCAGACGCGTATCAACCCTGAATAAATGATAGGACAGTCAAGTATTGTTCGCAATATTATTACGCTCCAACCTAGACTCACTCATACGTTGTTCCATTGAAAGTTTTATTTTCAAACTCGATACTGATTTAGAAATAACCAATCGCTAAAATATAGTTCCTTCAATTGAACAAGTGAACAATTTGTTTATTTTTTCATTTATACAATCTGTTTACTATTTGCTACCCTCACTGAGGCGCCCTTTGACTAAATTTAAGGCTAATCTAGTCTGATATTCTGGTGGTGGGAAGGTTTAGTATCGAATCCCGGTTGGGTGTACTAAGGGTGTTTTTTCTTTAATTTTTTCTTTGCATTTTCGTAAACTTGGGTGAACATCCTTTTAAATCCACCCTACGCTCATTATTATAACAAAATGCTCATAGTAGGTCTACGCACTGGTATTAAGTAAGACACGATGGAAAAATAAACCTATTTAATTAGTGAGGAGTAAACTTCTGTGTGGGTAATTTTATGAAGGTCAAATTAATGCAAGCTACAACGAAAACACATCTGATAATCTTCAATTTGTGTTATTAAATTGTTTAATTTTATATCTTTAGAGGTGGCCTCCCGCATGGTATAAGGTGTCACTCTCGCAATAGACTAAACTGCCAGGGAGACCTGAGCTCGATACCGGTTGGATGTACCAAGGGTGGTTTGTCCTTAATGGTTTCCCACTCTCTCTATCCACGCAAATGTTAGGACACTTCCTCTAAATTCAACCTTCTTCATACCTAACCCATGAGCGTAATTCGTGCATAGGTGTATAGCCTGAAAGGATAGTAAGTCGCGGTATTAAAAAAACTTACCTCACTGGTGTAACTAAAATGGCGGATATCTCGAATAGATAAGTAAAACATGGTGAAAAAAAACATAATACAATTTTGAAAGAGTCAAGTATAGTGAATGAACAGTATTGAGAATATTATTTAAAAAAAATTGTATATGAATTTACATATGAAAAGAAGAGGTACAGCACCTTATTCCAAACAACCAAAGCCAAATATAAATATCACGTTATATATAAATATATGTGTCCATCCAGCTGCAGTGGATGCTATCATCCTAAATCAGACTCTCTGTGCGATTTACCTAGTATGTTAATCTTTTCGAAAGCATATTTAACCATTTTGATATTTTACTTATTTACAAATGGAATGAAAAAAAAAGTTTACCCAAAATCCAAACATAGTAAAATTATATCCATTTTATATTTTAAACGTGTGATGAACACAACTAAGCTACCTATTCTACAAATGGTTTGGTAGTAGTTAATGGCAATATTAGATAATTTTAAATATCATTCTTAAACAAAAGTACCCTATTAATGAGAATGTGAGTATTTAAAAACGAACACGAGAATCCAAAAATATACGATCAAGTTTGTGCTATATATTAATTTTGTAGACTACTCTATAAATCGTTTTATTATGTCTCAAATTTTTTAATAATGAAAAATAAAAGTGGAAATGTGTTTTTCATAAAAAGAAAGGTTTTTTTAATTATTATTTTTCAGACTACACAAGACGTTTGATATTTTAGTTGTGTTATTCCAGCACAAACCCAACTAACCCAAGAACTTGAAATGCCAATATGAGGAAGAGAAGAATTTCTTCTATTTTTCCGGTCCAGCAGGAAACGTGTTACGGTCGCGCGCACATTTCTGACGTCCGTAACAGGTATTTATGTTGGGCGTTCGTGTCGAAAATTCTATATGTGGGAAAGCGGGGGAGGAGGGTCTGAAGGGTTGGGGTGGAAGCGGCTTCAGACTGTCGATTGTTTTGATCCAGTGCCCCCAGGCCCCCACCCCCTTATTCCTTCCCTTGAGGCAGAATGGTTTAGGGCGAGGGGGTATACGGCCTCCTGTACGTGAGATGAAGTCAAGGAAAATGAGAGAGAAAATACTTCACGTTCTCAAGTCCCCTGAGCTCCTAATACAATTCCTGTTACAATTCAGGGAAAGTAAGGAAGGATCCTTGCGGCTGCGTGAGCCCCCAACGTTGAGGACACTCATTTTTTAGTCGTTTCTTTACTCAAAAACAAATGAACACACATCACTGCCCGACAAAGAAAATGTTGGTAAAAAGTAACATGAGAAAATTTTGTTTCTGTTGTGTCCCATAAAATGTTAGTTCCTGACTTCAAATAACGATATATATCCAAGGTGATATTTACTTTAAGATTAATAAACATATATTTTAGCACCAGACTTACAAACAGGCTAAGCTTATATGATAGAACGTTTAACGGAACGTTTCAGTGTGATGTACAAATTTTCAATCTTTCTTGACATAGTTATTTATAATTAAAATTGAACAATTAATACACATCGTTGTTTAGAATAGTCTTACTTATAAGTAAAATACTCTAAAATATATTTATATAAAAAGTTCAATTTAAAAAGAAAATATTAACATTATATATTATTACTTAGCACCACGTCTTACTGCACGTTCGGGATCTACGCTTAAGTACTAGTTACACCAATGGGTCAGGAATTGGAAAGGTTGAATATAAAGGAAGTGAACCCGCATGTGCGTGGATGTAGAGTGGAAAAACATTCAAGAAAAACCAAATCAGTTCACCCGAGTGAGATTCGAACCTCAATATTCCCGTCCTCGGCAGTCTATCTAAACACTAAACTAGCGCGTTAGCTGACTACACCTTTGAGGTGGGTAACATATTAAAAATCATGTTTCATAAACACATATTCTATCTAAGTAATATGTATCATATTAAAGACTAGGGTGATATATTCCAAATGGCCAGCCTCTCCGTATAGGGGTCAGTGCCACCAGCTAATGATCTAAAGGCCCCGGGTTCAATTTCCGGGAGTACTATAGGTAGTTTTCACGAAAGGGTAACTGTTCCTATAATCATCATGGTCTGGTTAGTCAGGCTTAAGTTAGGATTAAGGTTTCCACTGGCTCCACACTTTCATCATCACATAATCTTGTGACGTGTACACAACATCCAATGGTTAGGTTGAGTATGACGATTGAATTGCAGTAGGCATACATGCATCGAAAAGTGGAAAAAATTCATTGCTTCGTGTTGCAACGATTTTCAAGTTACGACAGTGGGCTGGAACCTAGCCTGTTTTAAGTGTGGGGTACGCCTGTACTAAGTGTAAGATATCAAAACTAATCGTATCTACTGAATCAATATTTTATTTATTTTGGCAGAGCATATTTAAAAAATAGCCTGAAAATGTACGAACTTAACTCTGGTTTTCACCTTAGTTAACCAGGATTCCTTAGACTTGTGGTGGACCCGTTTAGCCTATTAGACACATAGAACTGAAATAAATGCGTGTATTTCGTTCAGAGGTCCGTGAAGTTGGCAGCACCCATAATGAGACCTTTACCAATATTTAGTTCTGGGTTTGTACCACAAGAATATCCTATTTTCATCATTTGTGCCGCTATAATTTTTGAGTGGACGCCAAAACGCGTTGGCTGCTGATAGCTTCACGTAGCAGCATCCATGACTAAAATTATGAGACCCATTCCAATATTTAATGCTGAATTTATGAAAGCTAATTAACTTTGTTCGTGTACTTACTGTGGTTTTATTTAAGAAAAAGAAGCATGGGAATACAATAGTTTGTTGAAAACATGTGTGTGTTTCGGTATAAATCTAATAAAGAGGGCGTTGGTATGCGTTGGTTCTGTTATGAAGGGGGAATAAAAACGTTAGCAATGCTAATCAAATTACAAATGCACTGAATATCTTAACTCCGTTAGGGATTCAAAACCCAAAAATTGAAAATAAAATTCAACACTTCTTAAATGCACCCCACAAAAAAAAAAGTATCTCCCTAACCTTCAAATCGATTTGGGCGCGAAAATCTTTTTATCATCCAATTTTCCCTTCCAACAAATTGAATCCACTGACCGAAACGTTCAAACAAAACTCAACGAACATTTTTCTTTACGCGTTGTGAACACCTATTGTGCCCTCCCCCCCTCCCCCCTCCACCACCCACAGGGCACCCTCAAGAAAAGTGCCTTGCCTCCTCCCTTCTCTCAATCACCCCTTCCTCAACCCACTGAAGGGGGCTGAGAGCCCCATGAAAATGTCTGTCATTCGGTTCACACACTTCACTGGGTCCTCTCAAGGGAACTTTTGAATATAAATTGTGGACCACCCCTAGTCTGGAGGTATACTCTGTGATATGGAAATAACGAATCTTTGAAGTGGAAATACAGGACCGAGACTTAAAACTAAATAAACAACTTTAGCGTCGGGATTTGAAATACTGATCGACAAAACAAACAACCTACATAAGGGGCCAGTTTCATAGTCAAATTTAGTACGCCTCAAGTGCGGCGCTGCACTAAGTTCATGACGACACCTACCTAAACCAGAATGGAATGGGCCAGTTTCCTATGCGAGAACGGCCCATTCCATTCGAGTTTAGGTAGGTGTCGTCATGAACTTAGTGTAGCGCCGGACTTGAGGCGTACTAAATTTGACTATGAAACTGGCCCAAGGACACAAACTTTCAAGCTAACCTAACGTAGGACAGCAACACGTAACACAAAATATCTGGGTAACTTTTTTTTCATTTGTTTGAAGTATTTAACGTGCACTTCCTGAACAGACAGAATATACACGACGCACACACTAACTTGAATTTAGAACAGCCACAACATCCAGCCTCTGACCGTTAATTCATCACTATGAAAGGCTAAACCCACATTTCACCAACAATTCATTTTTCGGCCATGTTAGGAATCGAACCCAAGACCCATAGCTCAGTAGACAGACCCGTTACTGACAGAGCTAAGGATATGGGTAACGTGAAGAAAATATACACAATGCTGACAGCCACTTATGGTCTGCGGTAATAACGTGTGATTAGTCTTGAAGCTACAGTACTCTTGAAACGTGATGTATTGAGTAGTGTAGACGATGTTTGTTAGAACGGTCTGATACGAGCTATCTAATATATATTATATAGATACATATATTAAATGGAACATATGTAAAAATAATATATATATATAATAATAATAATAATAATTAAAAACAAAGGTAAGGTATTTATATTGTTTTGGCACCGTGTCTTACTACCCATAAGTTTTATGGGTGTTAAATGCATATGTACTAATTACTATAATGTGCAGGGATGAGAAAGGTTGAATTTAGAGGAGGTGTGGCCACGTTTACGTGGAGAGATATTGGAGAACCATTTAGGGAAACCATTCTCAGTACACCTGACCAAGATTCAGGTACATTTGTTTAAAGGAAAGCTAGATCTAATTTTCTATATCCTTCACTTTAATCATAAAACTGTGATAATTTGCGTAAGCCGCTGAGAAGGAGCTCTTTTTTTAATTCGAGTTTTTTTATATATAGCCCTGAAGGTATATTTATACTTAATTTTGGACTAAAATACATATGAAAATAACTCATTATGGAAATATTGTGAAAGAGCTGAACGTTCTTTTAAGCTCACCCAACTGTCCAGGCTAAAATTATTTATTACTACAGTTCTGTTATTTATAGCTACTCGTTCCCAGTTTATACTATGGCAAACACAAAAACCATTTATTCAGAATGTAAATGCATCCCTTGGTGGAAATCCACAGTTACACTTTTTCCGATTCCCCCGGCTATCAAACTTGGCACTCCAAGATCAGTAGGCAAACGCACTACCGGTTGATTGGACCAAGGTAGCTAGAGTCAAGTGTTGAGGACCTAGGTTAAATTTGTAAGTCACGTCATGAGAAATTCAGTTCGTTGTAACCTCCTCTTAAATGAACGGGAAGTTCAAAATAAACTCAAAAGATTTATCTTAACTATTTTTGTCCATTTGATACGGCATCGTTATGTTCAGAGCCACTTAATTAGACATTTGAGTTATGAAGAAAAATAGACAATAATTTATTACTGAATATCACATAGTAAATTAACAACGTGGATGGCAGCGTTAGATTTATAATTTTTTTTTAATATACTAATCCACTTCTAGTTTTTACATTTTTTCTTTAGTACAATAATATGACAAATCACCGTGTCTAGCGCGTTTCGTTATTCACCTACCGGTGTAATCCCATTAAATACCCTCGACGCAAAGTAGCCACATGCGACCCGAGGCGGACGTCTATGAAAATATAATCAGGGTCATTCATCTTAATTAACCGGAACGTTTTTAAAAGTATCGGCGGTAGTAATTTCGAGGGCGGTCAAGACATACACACCACGAGTTCTTGAAACTAAAACCTACGACGCCTAACACAATTTTAACTTGTTCATAAACTTTTTATTACGACTATGAAACAAACGGACTCTCTCTTTATACGTGTGTGGTCTCCAATAAAACTACTATTTTTATTAAGGACAAACCCCTCCCTCTTCTTTCTTCCACAGAAATGTTGCAAGTAAGAGTCGTGATACTGCTTAGCTTGATCGATAGAAGGTCTTACTAATGAGCTAAGGTCATTTGGGTTCGATTCTCAATAATGACCGAAAATATATTATTGATGAAATTGAGGGTTCCACTTTCAATGTGATTAATTGACGTACGGGAGCGTTAGTGCTATCTCTTCTAGAATTAAGTTAGTCTATAAGTCATATGGCTAAAGTATCAGTTTGTTAAGAACCCAAACGCATGATCTAAATAAGTGGTTTCCAACCTTTTTTCGCTTGCGTACACCTTGGCAACCCATTTACATAAATTGTACCCTGAACATTAGCAAAATATTTAGTTAATACATTAATAGTTATTTCGGATTCATTTGTTTCAATTGAAAATAAATTGGCTGATAATCGTATTAAAAAACAATGTAGTAACAAGTCGAATAAATAGTGCATATATTTTTACATTCAAAAATCAAAAGCTACAATAAAATTGAACATATTTAATTAATGTATTGATAATTATAAAAACTGTTTTATGTTTGAAATTTAAATCATTTTCTCAAGATCAAATATAGAAGAAAACCCACAACACCCCTCGCCATAACATTGAGTTAATTTTACAACTTTTGACTCGTCTTTTGTCTTACACCGCTGGCATATCTAGCCTTTTCCGCTATTATTCAATTATTTTCGCGTACACCCAAAAGACCTAGCATGTACCCATGGGGGTACGCGTACCCCACATTGGGAACCGCTGGTTTAAACTAAAACATTAAAAATCCCAGTGCATTTTTTCACGGTTGTTTGGGAGGTCTGGATTTAAATCCCGGCCAGACCGTTTAAGGGTGGCTTTCCATTTCTATTACTCTCTTTACGCTGAACACTAACTTTCCAACCCTTATCTATTAAACTAAGTCTTTACAAGTCATTGTATTGAACATATTAATTAAAAAGAGTTTTCTTCCAGACGTGAACTTTAAATACTAATAATAACTTAATAATGATAAAGAAACATTGATAAACTTTTTGGAAGAATTCTACTTTAAATTTACGACTCTGACTTAATCCATTCCAACCAAGTGTAGTGGACGCATATTTTTACTTTAGCTATTTTCAATACTCTTTCCAGTCGAATCTCTTTTTCTCAGTCCACGCCCTTATTACAGCATTTTTTCAATCGGTGTTCCGCAGCGAGAATTTGGTAGAGTATCGAAAAGAAGCGAGAAAATGTTTGAGAGATGAATATAATTTTTTTTAAATCTATGATCAACATCATTTTTTTTAAATAACATACTTGTTGGAATTAGATCTATTGATATTTTAAACACAATCCTAATACTAGTAATATGAATTACACAATCTCTCCTTACAAAACCGATGGTTTGTCCTAATCATTTTAACGCCTTTTTCAGTGAATCGTGAGTCTAAAAAGGTTGAAAATCACTGCCTGATTAGATAAGATAGTATACATTTTAAAAAGAAAAACCTTATCTGACATAGTAAAACGTCACTAAGCCTATTTTTATGTTCTTTTTATTTTTGGCGCTGTCTTTGTTTAATTTAGAGGACGTGTACCCGCATTTGCGTGGAGGGAGAGTGGAACACCATTTAGGAAATACAATCCCAGTACATCTGACTGGGATCGAACCCCAATCTCCCCATCTTATACAGTTTAATCTATTGCGGGAGGGACGGCTTAGACCATTCGGCCAATGAAGTGGGTTTTCATGTATTAGCACCCCAAGTTAAATGCTCTTGAATTGTCAATTTACCCACTTCGGTGGCCACATGGTCTAAGGCGATACTCTAACAGTACACTAGACTGCCGATTATGGGGAGTTCAAGGTTCAAATTCCGGTTGAATCTACATAAGGTGTTTTTTCCAAGATGGTTGTCCACTCTCCCTCCACGAAAATGTGAGTAAACTTCCTCTAAATATAACCTTCCTAATCCCTAAAAAATTATCCTAACTAGAACATAAGCGTGTAACTCGAACTGGGAGCAATACGTAGAGCTATTTTTTAAAAAAAACTTTCAATTTGGATAAATATAAGATCTGTATAATGAATAACTGTAAAGATTAATTTCACGGAATGTATTTTATATTCGTTAAAAAAGTATGTTGAGTGTTGGTTGATCTGACTATATTCGCAAACACTCCAGCATAGTATGTACCATGAATACCTAGACCTGGTAAAAAGACACCCACACAGGTAGGCACACAAACATCGGTGTTAGATTCGTTTTACCCGGTTTTAAGACTAAATGAGGGCAGGAGTTAAATCCCAGTTGGGTGTGATGAGGTGAGTTCTCAAAAGTGTTCCATATTTTCCCTAGTAGAAAATGTTACCAATATGGCTTTCTCCTCCGGGATAGCTCAACTTTTTAAAAAATTATATGAAAGTAAAGCTAGATAGTACAGTCAATTTAACATAATAAGATACTTACGTGATGGTTCAAAAGTTACTAGATCTAATTTCTTGTATTCATATGTATTAGTGAGTATACATATTGAAAAAGACTGATTTTTGTAACTTTATAATTATTTTTTCAATCAAAAGACTGCCAATAAATAAGACTACATATCCCATTGAGATTATTATTAAAAATATTAACAATTATGGTTATTCTGATTTTATTATTTATTGACAGTAATAAAGTAAGAGTATAATTAAGTAAGACGGGTGTGCGAAGTCCACTTTTTCAACTCGAAGCGAACTCGAAACGAATATATTAAAATAATATTCTTGAAGCTGAATTGAAGTTCGAATATTTTCTTTTAGTTATTTTATGCATGAAAAATTTAATATTGTGATTATGTATATAATTTATGTACTAAAATTACTTGTAAAATGATTTATTGTACAATTGTTTGTAATATATTGTTACATTCTGAGAAATCAAGCTATTATCACCACATGCAATCCAATTTCTTCAGATTTTTCCCTTATTTTTTTAATTTGTAAAGTGTAAAACAGCTCAGAATGGCTGTCATTGAACATAAATGGAATATTTTAGCTGTCAATATTTTTACTGGCGATGCTTCGAAGCCAGAATTTGTTTCTTAGCGAAGTCGAAACTGAAGTTTGTTTCGAAGCCAAGTCGAAGTTTCGAAGCTTCGCAAATCCCTATTGGATAATATCTTATAAATCAGGTTGAAACAAAAAGTATTAAAATATTATTCTTACTAATCTATCAAATCTTGCCACATAATTTCCCCACCCAGAAAACTTAATTAATGATACATTTATTAAATTCATGATGAAAATTTGATTTCATGACTCTCAAGCGTCAATTTGAGAGAGTGTCAATTTTGACAACAGTTCCTTTGGTAGATGTTGGATAGTCTATTATAATTCTTAAAAAAATCTTTCCAAGACAGCCCGACTACATTTGGGTGAGCTTAGTTGCTCTGAACTTAATGTGCGAAATGCCCATGGGAGACCACCTTAGCACCCTATTCTCAAACTCTTGAAATATAAAAAAGCTGTATTGATATTTAAAAAACTTTAATAAACATGCCGGTATTTTTGCAGCAACAAATGTATTACATAATGTTCCTAAAAATGTATTTTTAAGAACAAAAATTTGTTAACTGGTTTCCTGACAAAATAAAACAAATAATTTACAAAAAAAACTTAAGAAATAACCAGACTTCGCATTAGCTAGCAAGTTTTAGTTTTATTTACTAAACAAATGAGAAATTAATATGACTGGGAAAGCTTTGTTTATATTCTATATATATTTTTAACACATTTTAAAATTTTCTAATTTGTAGCTAACTAAATAATTTCTCATATTTTAATGAATTGTGCTGAAACCATGCAACGATACGACACCTACTTCAAGGTGGTCAAATTTATAAGATTGAGGAAATAATTCAAACACCGGCAAGAACAATGGCTTAAGTCACTTTTAAGATACTTTACATTGATGTCAACAAGTATTAATATAATTCTTTGTAGGAGAAAAAAAAATAGTTCCGTGATGGTAGTCACTTTAAGGGTGATTTCTATTAGGGACATATACTACGACTACAGTATTAAACATGGCAGCTCTGAAAGTTCAAACCCACTAAAACAATAGTAGGCCTAATTTATCTCGCGGGTAACTCAAGAAAGCAGTTAGTGAGTGACGTCATCAGATTGGTTTTGACATAAACTTATCACACTTTTACCTATAACTCAAACCAGACGAGGCTGACACCCTAGCCCACGTGACCAATTGTACGGATATACTCATATAAGATGATTTAAAAAAAGAGAAGTATCATTTTTATCAGTGAGTGTTTGTTTGTTTGAAATAGTAAGACCGTTACTTCTTCGCCTTTCCCTAGGAATGTGAGATGAAAAATTTTTCACTAAATTATTCCAGAAATATGTCCAACTATTTTTAATGGGAGTGCAATCAAGATATCGAAAGTTACAAAGTTTACGCTCCAATTTAATTTATCCTAAGGGCGTTAGCAAGAGAAAAGTTATTAAATGAGTTAGAACAAATCAATAACAGCGATTCTAGTTCTATTATCATATTAACGTGTCGACTACAGCGCTTGGTGGTTAAATATTTCTCCAATGTCGGGTTTGTTGTGTCAGATGTGTTAATAACTCGAAATGATGCTCATCCTTTAATAATACATCCCCTTTCCCTGGGATTCGATGACCTGAACATTTTACTGGGACATTCATAGGAAAATTTCCATCTGTACGTAAGGCAGAGCCCCTCAAAAGTCACTGCTCTTAAAACACATTGAGAATAGGACCTCTGAATCCAGCATCCCCTCTTCCCCTAGCCAACTCCCAGTCGACAGTAGTTCTGTGAAGATCGGCCGTTACAGAGATACGTCCGGCAAATGTTCAAGTCTCTCTCCCGGGAGAGCGATACCGACACCGGAAGCAGTCCCCGACACAGGAGTAAAGGAAATGTCACCCTCCCCCTGACAGGGTCGGCAACCCTAGTTGCACTGCAAGCAATACGTTGTTCTCAAACTTCTTCCCTTTATTTTCACAGATCTACCTAAGCCCTAAATACAAGAACCTTTCCTTTCTTCCCCCGCCCCCTTTTTAAAAAGAAAATTGTCCCTTTAACACATGTATCATTAGTGGCTTAGTTAAAGTAGTAATAATTATGAAGAGGGGAGGATAAAATGTACATGCATTAGCACGGGTAGAGTGGAATGAACCACAAAGCAAATTTCCTGTCAATAGCCATCTCCAAACCACCAGGTCATGATTCGAAACCAGACCTCCCTGTTATTTAAAAAGTAGTGCATCAGGCCTCGCTGCAGATTTATTCTGCTTAGTTTTGACTGAACACATGAATTTATTGATGAAACAACCAGTTCTGAAGATCATATGGCCTAAGGTTCACAATAGATTGGATTTTTCAAGGTCAGAATCTCAGACGGGTGAACCAGGAGATGATTTTTAGCGTTTGAAGTAGCATAGTGGTTTTCCATTATCCTCTCAACGCCATTGCGGCTACATTATCTTTATGGTCTAAGGCGTTACTCTTGCAACAGACTGGACTTCCGATGAAATAGCCATTCTGAAACTTTAATACCACTAAAATACTCCACAATTGTTATCTTAATATGGTTTGTTGGGATCCTGTAACAAAATAATTTTGTTTGAGGAGGTTTAGATATATATTTCTAACTACAGGAAATACTTTGGTCCCAGAAATGCAACATTTCAGGTGGAACGTTGTTAAAAAGTGGATGGTCTCACCTTTTCATAACTTGTTTTAAAATTATAAAACTTAAAATATGAGATATTTAGTACTAGGTATAATATGTTATCTTTTCACTCTGTTTTGTCAATAAACATATTTTGAAATAACCAACTACTTCTTAAATAACATGAGATATTTAAACGTCTGCAACGAGTCCCAGTGCTCAGCTAGGTGGCCCCTTAAGTGCATATTCAGACTTTGAAGAGAAAATACTAAAACGTAGCAACAATATTTACTGTATATATCATTTGAGAATTGGCAATAAAACATTATATAAAATATAGACAATAATGATAAATTGAAAACAAAATTCAGAATAATTAAAGAGTTGCCTTCTTTATTATTAATTTATTTAGCACCCCGTTTTACTACTCCTTCGAGTTATACGCTTGTGTACTAATTACGTTAATGGGTTAGTGATGAGAAAGGTATAATATATAGGAAGTGTATCCGAATTTACGTGGGGGGGGAAGAGAGAAAAAGAGAGTGGGAAACCATTTACCCTCAGTACACCCGACGGGCCACCATCGTCAATCAGACGATGCGGCCACCGAAGTGGATAGTGGCAAATTAATTATTATTAATAAAAGCAAAGTATAGATGTGAATAAAAATTAAATTGCATTTTCCAAAGAAATTAATAATCGTGTCACCATAGAAAGGATAATTAATAGTCTAGGCGGTACGTAAAAACCATACTGCACTTTTGAGTCACAGGCTGGCACTTTGCACAGTTATTGCTAACTCCTAAAGGAACTAATCTGGCAGTGGAGCCACAAAAAATTTCACTTAGGATTCAAAATAGTGGCCGTTTTTTCAATATGGTTGACTATATTTAATAATCCTGCCATTTCTAGCATATAGGTGAATTTTAAACGTCTCTAATTTAAAAGAAATAGCAGCCTAAAACATGGACTGGTGACTTTTTGCTTGTAATTTTGTTACTAATTTGTACATCCTGCTGCAACGAGCATAAGAAGAGAATATGAACATCTCTTACGAATATTGGATGTTTCAACAAGCCAATAAATCCCCAACTTTCCAATTCTGGCTGATTGTACTTGATAACCCTACTTTCTTTCGGTCTGTAAGAGAAGATAACTATGAAATCATCAACAATTCTCTGGAACTTATGATGTCATGGTTTTTTGCATTTAACCACACCTATTACTCACTTTGGATGCCCATTCACATGAAGGATCTTGAGGATCTAAGTAAAAGTGCTCCTGGAGTTCACCTGACATTCTGCAATGGAAACTTTGTAATCCGAAAACATCCCGAAAATTTTCCGCACTTGCTGTTGACCAGGCTCACGGACAGAATAATTCCATAGTTATAAAAAGTGCTGGTACAATAGGTCTCACAGAAAATCCTGCATCACTTCTAAGATGGTCTGTAGCTGGACCTAAGATATGTAGGCTACTGAATGAGTTTAGTCCTCCTGAATCTGAAGAAAGTGATGAACTCCCCCCATCACGAACAGTACAGAGCATTCCAAGAAGCGTTTAGGTAAGAAAGTCGTGCTCTCAAGGACAGATTTCTTGAACATGGGAATCCTTTCCTAGAAAACCCATAAGATCTTCTTGTAATTGATAGAAGGGTTTTTGTGTAAAGAAGACGTTGAACCATTAGATAACCTTAAAGGGAGTGGCACATCTATGTACAAATTGATGTCAAAGAAAGGTTATTGACAAGTCTAAAATATATCTGAGCCTATTAAACGAGTTGATACAAAGATATTTACAGCACAACCCAAACAATCTGACAGTGGCAGAAAGAACTTGGATACAGAAGAGAAGATATTCTCTAAACTATTCATTACCAGCCAACATAGACACTTGAATCTTGATGAATTTTTCTCTTAAGAAAATTAATCCTGCCCCCCTTATCTTTCTGTAAATGTAAAACTGCGCGCTAGAATAAAAAGAAAATTTACAAAGATCCTCGAAGATTTTATAGAGCCGTTTGAATTTCCAGGATGCTGCGAAAGCATTATGTATCATGGGATAGATCTTGTACATGGTTTACAACCAAAACATTCTTCAATATTTTCAGAATATTAAATATATATATATCTTGCCAACTTTATATAGAACTGTCACTCAACTATCTGCCAAACGAATATACCTGGTGTTAGACACTTACGATGACAATAGCTTAAACAAATTTTGTCCGAGAGCAGATAGGAACAGGGATTAGACGTAAAGTACTTCCTGGGGCGAAACTGCCACGCAACTGGCCAGACTTTCTGAGAAATAAGAAAAACAAGGAGGAACTTTTTGGTGTGCTTTCAAAGTTTGTTCTACGAATATTAGATCAAATTTATGTTGTGACGAACATCAACACAGTAATTAATTCATCTAGGAGTGATTATACAGGAATCGCTGGTGCTTCGCGTGAAAAAATTGAAGAAGCTGATGGCAGAATGATTTTGCATATCCATGATATATGATCATATGGTATCAAGACTTTACTTCTTTCTACTACAGATACAGATGTAATTGTACTGGCGATATCTTTCATTTAAGTGTTTAAGTAATTTAGGTTAAATGAGCTGTGGGTGCTGTATGGCAGTGGAAGAAAAAGACATCTACCCATACATAAAATAGCTGAAACTTTAGGAAAAGAAAAAGCTGTCGCTCTACGTGGTTTCCATGCTTTTAGGGGCTGTAACACTGTGTCTGCTTTCAGTTTTAGGGGTAAACTGTCTGCTTGGAGGATATGGAAAGCATAAGAGGAAGTAACTTATGCTTTCACTGCTATTTCAAGATCTCTATTTGCACTGCAACCTGAAATAATGCAACTGCTGGAAAAGTTTGTTGTCATTCTACATAGTATGGACGTGAACTCTGGGACTGTCAATACTGCAAGAAAAGATATTTTCGCTACAAAGGCAAAAGTCATTGTGCAATCTTCTACCAACATCGGATGCTCTAGCCTTGCATGCACTCCACGCTGCCTATCAAGGGGGTAGGTTATATAGCGGAGGGAAAGGGGGGTGGGGGTCAAACAGATAAAATCATCACAGATATACCATCTCTAGCAGATTGGGGTTGGATGCAAGAAAACGGAGTTTGGACTCCCCATTGGACAAGGCAACCAAATATTTGGCAAGCCTGTAGATAACTTCTTAAATGTCAAAATAAGTAAGGCTGTAAGAAAAGATGCACATGTGCAGCTGCAAGTATCCCATGTACAATGATGCGCTAAAACTGTAGATGACAATATAAAACTGCAAATAAATGTATTAATGACATTAATTAATATTACACAATTTACCATATGAATTGATAAATTATCATATCACCTACTAATATTTTTAATAATGTTACAGTTTTTTTTATCGTACCATTATGTTCCACAGGACATGTCATGTGCAGCCTCTACTACTATAATTTCATCAAAGTAGTCATAAATCACAACAAACTATTAATTAATTAAATAGCTATACAATCTTGGTACGATATTTATTGCGAACAATATGTACCTGCGTATCATTAATCTCTTTTTCACTGAGAAATAAAAAAATCAGTAAAAATTACTTATTTGTTCTGAACATATCAGATATTATATAAAACTATAAATCTAGAAAATTCTACCTTTTAAATTTGTGACCCATCTTTTTATCTCCGTTTGACAAATTGGTAACCAAATGAAAAGCAAAAACGTCACCATCTCATGGTTTTGGCAGCCATTTCTTTTAATTATGGAGTTTTTAAAGTTAAAATTATGGTTACTAACCTTTAATTTCAAATTTGGAATAAAAACTAGGTAAAATATGTTATAATTGCAGCTTTAAAATGCACCAATCTTCCAGAAATAGAACCATTCTTAAGTATAGTCAGCCATATTGATAAAATGCCGTCATTGTGAATACTAAGGAAACATTTTTGTGGCTTTACTTCCAGATTAGTTCCGTTAGGTGTCAGCAATAACCGTGAAAAGTGCTAACCTGTGACTCAAAAGTTCAGTATCCTTCGATTTCTTATTGCGTACTGCCTAGACTATATGATCATATAAAAAACTTAATAGATATAGGCTTACAGTAACAAAAAGTTGATATGTTTGTAGTTTATCTTTCAAACTAACACCATATTAAAAAGTAAGAAATACAAAGAACATGGCTTAACGTGTATTTAGTTAATTTAATGGTCAGATATGTTTTTCTTCAAAGCGATATTACTAAATTTTTTAATACTGTATTTTAAAGGTATGGATATTTAGTGATTGCACCGCCTGTCAACCTAGATATATTCTCAATACGTATCGGTACGGAAGGTTGCCTAAGGCACAGAACAAGGGGTTAACCGTTTTGTGGGAACACGGCTAACAAGGAAAGCCAAGGAGGTGAGAAACAAGTGAAAGTGACGACAAGGTCCAAGATAAATCAAAGTGTGTGTGTCTGTGTGTGTGAGCCACTCAAAAATTAGATCCACAAATTGTAATTATATTTTCGCATCAGGAAAACAAAAAAGTTTCCAATTTAGAGGACCGGACGGAAAGAGACAAAGCTAAAAACAACAGAAATTTGTTATGGAATAACACAATTATTTTCATGGTAAAAATAAGTTAACCATTTATATTTTAAGTAACGAGATTCTGGCTGTCTTTATTTTGGTGGATAAATCTAACACATCATCTTTTTTACAAGGCAATAATAACAGTACACACGTTTATGTGCATTCGTGGCAAGGTCGTAGCCAAGCCAAAATTTTAGGGGGCCGTAGGCAAAAATGAAATTTATTTTTATGCTAATTGAGGGCAGGGATTCAAGTGATAAACTTGGGTTAAGGCCTACATAGCATCTCCACCCTCAAAGTCAGAAAATTTACACTAAGCACTTCTTAAATAAATGTATAATTAGTGGCATAACCAGGGGAAAGGGGAAGAATTTCCCCCTGGAAAGAATGTTTTCACTTTGAAAAATCCCCCTCTCCCCGCTTTCTAGATGTATTTAACTCCCAGCTTATATTTCTAATATGATACGATTAAAAAAATAAACTCCAAATAGCTTCTAAAACGTTGAATTAGAATTTTAAATTCAGGCAAGAACCATTTTAAATATCTTCTAGAGGCTTCAAGGTTAAAAAAAACCTAAGGAAAGATCAATACAGATATATTCTAGAGGAGTATAATTATTTTAAAAAAAGCAGGTAAGTATTAATCCAATAACTTAAAGGTATCCAATCGGCAAACGATTGCTGGGGGAGAAGTGGTAAGGCACGAAACTCTCCAGGTTTGTGAGGGAGAAACAAGTTCCTAAAAACTCAATTTTGCTTAACCATCCCCTCCCCCTACGAAAATAAGGTTCTGCAGATATCGACCCAACCTGGATAATTTTAGGGATGATTTTGTCTTTCTTTAATAAAGTTGTAGGTTTAAGAATTTGTGTTTGAATATAAGGATGAGTCAACCCCAATTACATAGTCGAATATTATTTTCAAACAAAGGCACTTACATACAGCTTGGCCAATGGAACACGGATATATTACAAATAGTGACCCGGGAGAAGGATGAGGGCGGAAGTTTGGGATTATTTGTGGTCTGGATACGTTCTGATTTTCACAGGAAACCCTTTATTGGAGAACTGTTTACTCATGTTGCTACAAGAGTGTAAATAAAAGTTATACTTTAAACAATTTTAATATAGATCAAGTCAATTCAAATCATGTGAGCTGTAGTTGTCACATTTGATATATATGATTTATAAGATAACATTAATAAAATAGTAAAATGCTCTAAATTTTGACCGCCTGAAGTCTGTTATTCTGTTTGCGAACAGATGTTGTAAATCAGTTTGGGGTTGATAGCTGTACTTTATACCCACTTTATCCTATACTCACCCTCTCATTTTTGCTTTGTAAACTCATTCACAAAGTTTTCTCGGAACTAGCCAGTTTCCAATTGAAAGGTTTTGTTGTTTACTAATCTCTAAGACCTACCCACTCCCACAGTTCTCCCCACATTCACTAATACATCCTAGTTCCTTTGTCAATATGTTGTCTTAAGTTAAGTGGTATACAAACTTTTTTGTTCGCGTACCCTCAGATATAATTTCTCTTCAAATTTTTACCTCCAAAGTTGTTGGTTTGTAAAGCAAATTATACATATTCCATCATCTACACCTAGAATTGAGAGAGAGAAATTGCACTTGCAGATCGCATGCCCTTTCGTCCGGGTTTCTTGTGGCTAGCCCTAAATCTGGCGCTGATTGCTTAGCGTTTATCATGAAATAATATTCATTTAAATTTCGCGTACCCCCAAATATGTATTTTTGTACCCCAGGTTGAATATCACTGTATTAGTCTACCCAGCATTGTTGTCTGACTGACTAATGGACACAATCACAAACTATTTTTCTTTAATACAGTTAAACATTAAAATGGTGGCAACAAGCTAACTCTTATGTTCTTATTTTGCTTGGGCCATAAATAAAGGCAGTTTTTTTGTCAACCTTAGTGGGGGGACGGGGGTAACCTCCAAACCCTCCTACTCCTGACTGCAGCCATGCTTCACGCAGACCACACTATATTGCTGGTGCCAAAAGGTCGTGGTAGCAAGGTACTCTGAGGGATAGTTCTTATATTCTATGCTGGAATAAAGCGGGTGCCCTTCCTCTAAATTACCTTCATCATTCCTACCCCTTCAATTGAGACACTACACCACCAGTGTTAAACGTACTACTTGGAATAAATTATTATATAATGACAAAAATGACTCGAATTTGTTTGCAGTTTAATTGGAATGTCCTTTTTCTAAAATTTTTTTCACTTGATTATGATTTTTTCAACACATTGAACCCTTAATTTCTAACATAAACAAAAGCTATTTCAACAGTCGACATGAGTATATTAGTAATTATTTGTGTACCCGTTAAAATTATCACAAACTACATGACATACACACATTTTAAACACACAAAAATAAAGAGACACATGTTTTGAATGGTTCGTGCTGACACCACAAAAATATGAGGGTTTCTTCTCAGACCCATTTTCGTGGCGTCTTCTCCTGTTGACAAAATACGAGTGACGTAAATATCTATCCAAAAACAATAAAAAACAAAACCTATTACAATGATGGTTTTATGTTTTATGACGGAACCAAAATTATGTTCGTTTATACGACCGCACACGCATAGCAAAAAATAAAAATAAAATTCTGAACCACAAAGCTACAACCACTTTTCTACAATAAAAATATTTTATGTCCTACTAAAGCCTAAAAACTTTTTATAACATTAGGAGAGCATTCATGAGAAACAATGTGTTGTAGATATGATCCTTGCATCAACCATAAAAGCAAGGTTAGGTTAAGTTGTGCCACAAAATATTAATGCGATCTGTCTTGGTTAAGAATAACTGTAATTCGTAATTAAAATAACTGAAAATTGTGAAAATATGTAAGATTAAGTTTTATAATATATGTTATCTTTAAATGTCTGTTTTTTACTAAGTTCGTTCTTAACTTAAACTTGATTTAATGTAACTTAACCAAACCTAGCATAGGTCATACTATAATTGTTTTAACCCCATGAGATTATGTATAAAAGGACACTCAACTCAATATATTTGTTGGGATCATAGGCAAAAAAACAGTCAACTCCATAAAGATTTGTGAATATTCCCGGAGTTGGAACTACAAACTAGATCTTATGTAAGCCTACACAACCATTCAAACATCGAACCCTGATCTAGTTTACCGCTCAAAATCATGTTTAATGTGCAGGTGGTCAACCATGTAATTTATAGTTTAGTTATTATTAACGAGTGTTATCGAACAAGTTAAACCTTTAGTAAAATTACAGATGAGCAGGTGCAGACAAAAATAAAGGAGGGCTTTTTTGTTTGCTTACGGATCTAATGTCTGAACAGATAGCTAAGACAAACATGATAGCAGTGTCTTGAACCATTTATTTACCACTTTTTTTAAACGGAATAAACATACGAGTAGATTTATAGTATTATAATCACCTACAATTTCGTTCTCTGGTTATCGAACCAGGAACTCTCACTATTACTAAGCAAACTTTTTTCAGTTAGTACATTCAACACCAAGGTTAATGAAGACTTTTTTTTTTATGAGGGTAAGAGTTTGGGGGAATAATCAAGAGTAGATGATTCGTTTCGGTGGCCGCATGGTCTAACGCGTTACTATCGTGTTAGACTAGACTTCCAATAAAGAGGAGATTGAGGTTATAATCTCGGTCAAGTGTACTGAGGGTGGTTTCCTAAAATGGTTTTCCACCTTCCCTCCACGCAAATACGGGTACAATTACTATAAATATAACCTTCCTAATCTTTAAAACTATTAGCATAATTAGTATATAAACGTATAACACAAACAGGTAGTAAGACGCAGTGCTAAAGTAATAATAAAAAAAGAGTAAATGCACCCACATTGGCGTTATAAATCAAGTGTGGGTAAACAACCCCCAAGTGCACCCGGCCGAGATTAGATTTTCGAGCTTACTGACACCAGCCATCTAGTCTAATGTGAGCTTGATGCCTTAGACTGTCTGACCACTGATGAGGGTGCAGCAGACTTTTTTTTTTCTAATGAGGCTAGGGGCTGTATGCAAGACCTAGTATTAGTGTTGTTTGAGTGCTAGTTTGATGTTAGTATAGTTGTAGTGTGAGTGTGGTTTTTGTGTTAGTGTAGTTTTGGTGTTAGTGTAGTTTGGCTTTTAGTGTAGTTTTAATGGTAAAATTTGTTTGTGGAGTAAAAGTACACACGGGTGACCTGGCGGTCTAGGGGTAAGGTGTCAGACTTCTGTGCTGGCGGCCGGGGTTCAATCCTCGGTCCCGGCACAGATTTATCTGTTTNGATTCTACGTTAAACTGTAGGTCCTCCATTTCATCTCACAATCACCCTACCATTACACATTAGCGTAAGTGCGTATAACCCGAACTGGTAGTAAGACGCGGTGCTAATAATAATAATAATAATAGTAAAACTACACAAACTACACCATAACTCAAACTACACTCAATTTCATTCTTGCATACTTTTATAAATGTCGGATGAAATGGAAAACAGGTTAAAAAGAAGTGTGAGAGAGAATATATAATGACAAAAAAATAGAACAATATTGAGCACCGTACAAACCATCAAATCCAGAAGGACTGAGCGTTGGAAGAGGGTGGATGATAGAAAATCTTTGGGAAAAAAATAACTGAGGGGAAAAAAATAGGAAAGAAATCCTAGTTGACTTTGAGAGGATCCTAAGGAATGTATCTGAAACATTCCAACTTTAGTAGCCTCTCGAAATCTTCAAAAGAGAACTGGTCTGATGGGTGAAGAGAGGATGGGGGGGAAAGGAGGGTTTAAAGGTTTGAGGGGAAGATAGATAGGGACGCAATCTCAGAGGGCTGAAGGGGGTAGAATCACAAGTTGAGTGAGGTAGGAGAGGGGGGATCTGTAGGCCCCCGTGGAATGCAATCTAATTTTCCGGGTGAAAACATGACAATCAACATGGTTGGAGGGTGTTGATGTAGCATGGTGACTACTAAACAGAGGATCCACACCCCCTTTCCCTTAAACCCCTTCCTCCCCCCTCTCATGTGGTTGAGTCAAGAGTAGAAAACCACTATAGCTTCGAAAAACAACGTCAACACCAATGTTAAAACCTATGTTTCTATTAGAATATAATACCAAAATAGTAATGACCTTGAAATGTTTGTTCCTCAATATTTTGAAAAGTGTTTAAGGTATAAAATCAAATAAAGGGTCTATAGATACGTCATACAAAGTACTATAAGGGTACTTTGAACCCAACTCAATGTACTTCTGGAGTTGAGGTGGTTCTCCACTTTAAAGCGTGTATGCGATAGTCCACACAGCAGAGACGTGGTCGCACTTTGCGCCCTAATACAATGCTAGAGCCATACAAGGCACGAACACGAAAAGATAGTCCCAAGCTTCTCAACCATCCCCTTCCTTCCTTCCCACACCCCTTTTGCTACTGACAATGAGTTTCAGTTGATTTCAACTCCAGCTCAAATTGCTCGTGGCAGGAAACTTGGGGGTCTCTTAAGAGACTTTGAAGGGCTAGAGCTAAGGCACACATTAGTTTTATATCTAACTTATCACATCAAAGTAAATTCGCGTGGTAGAGTAACCGCGGAGGATCAAATCGCTTCAAATATTCCCAAACATTTTAAATTATTAATAATTGATACCAGTCCCATTAAAATTTAAAAAATAAAGTTATTTGTAAAATTACTGTGATATATTATTAAATGTCGTGCTTCACTTCATATTAACCGTCCATAATTCAGGAAGATATTAGTATACCTATACTACTGGGGTATGAAAGAAAACATTATAGTTTATAGTAAATATACCTATATTTGCGTTAAGAAATAGGGAAATACAGTTTGTTAAAAATAAAAAAAAACACCCCCAGTAGACACGCCTGGACACAAAACTTCTCGATACCATCAAGCTAGATAAGATCGCGTATCCACCGATGCGAGTTAGTTCTATATTATTTTATTTCACACTAGTAAAATCTTCATTGAATCGTCTCATTGGAAGAAAATAAGAAGATTAAACACCAGTATCTTCTTATTGAAAAAACATAGTCTATATATGCTATTTCAAAATTATTATTCAGGATTGCTACTATCTTCTTACTGGCAAATTATATGTGATTTCCAGGTTGTTAAGAAGGAATTCCCATTTTTACAGGCAGCTTAGATTGAAGAAAAGCGTAATAAAACTCAATTTTGTCATCAAAGTGACTTGTGCGAAGTCATGTAGCTTCTGTTTGAATTGTGATCATTTAATATTTATTCACGAAGTCCTGTTTGAATCAGCGTGCTTAAATCTTTAGTTCATATTTTCGTCCATCCAAAGACATAATTTTTCAAGCTTTCACCCAAATTAACATAATATATGCCAATATATTTACTATTTTTTATTGTTGTTGAAATTTCCTATTCTTTCCTGTTTCTTTTCTATACACAAAAAAAAGATCCCTGTGTTTTCCCGGATCTCCCAATTTTTCCAGTACGTGGCAACCCTGTAATTATGATCAAACTCCAACTCACACAAAACATTCTACCTAAAAGTTTAGCGCCAGGATTTAACTACTTAAATAATAAATAATAGGACAAACATATACAAACTCCTCATTTTTTTAAGCTGCTATCTGCAGTCGAACCAGAATCTTACAAAATTGTGGTCGGTTTTCTTACTCGCCCGATCCTTTTGTAAACTTTCGCAACACAACTATACTCAGTCACATACTGTGAGGGAACATTTTCTCAGTGCTGGATTACAGCGTTGCCATTCTCCTTGTCTGAGTGTACTGCCTTTCTTCAAATATGACAAATTTTTACAACACTGAACTATAGATTATTTCACCCTAGCTTGCTAAAGTCCAATTTTCATAGGAAGGGCCCTTTAGATAATACAAACATGTTTTACGGCCAAAATTGATAACATCTTACTATTTTAAAAGTGATATTTTATACATATTGATAATATATATAAAGTACAGTCTGATTCCCCTAGGAAGACCATTATTTGAAAACTGTGAACTCATGTTGACACGATGGCGGAAATAAAAATATTACAATTTGTATTTACAATATTGTCTACCTCGGTGGTCTTGGGGTCAGGACCTAATGCTCTTGAGTTCAAACCCAGCTTGAGTCAACAAATTTTTCTCGAGCAATAAAAATCCGTAGCACATCTTCCTTTGGAAGGGAAATAAAGCCACCAGTCTCACGTTGATTGTGACGTGTAAAAGAACCTTGGAAATTAATTGAAAATACCTTTCTTGACAAAATTTATTCACACTCACTCATATAAATTCTCGCGTGACGATATAATCAATCAACTCAGAAACTGAACGTTAATACCTCAAATAAAAATAATATTTACAATATTAGTCCATTTAATTAGTAACGTAAAATAAAGCATACAGTGATCCGTAGGTAAATTAGGAAGCTTTTGATAACATTTTAGATAAACTTTAAATTTAATGAACCAAATAAAACATATTTCTAGAATTCCAAACATTAGTGATTTTCAAACAATGTTGTTGGTCGAAAGTGGGCTTTCTATAAAAATTAGGGTTTAACAACTGAGGATCCCATGACTTGACGTATAAATATGTGAAAGCAGATCAGGTATTTTTTCTAGCCGTCTATTAAGACCCTTCCAATGAAAATTGTACTATACTTCACGTCTTAAGGTGGGATGGAAGGAAACGTGAGAAAAATCCAGTGTTTTTGCAATTTTTATGGCGAAACTTCTTTGGCCAAAATATATAAAATATTGCTCCAGTACAAACATAAGATTTTAATTTTCTTCACATAGTGATATTAACAGTTGTTGAACATTTGTTAAGGGTGATCTGGAATTTAATGACAACTTTTTCTTTTCATTTAAAAAGTTTGTTAGATAATGCCACCATTCTCGTGACAGATATTCAGCAACTGTTGATATCACCATGTGAGTAAAATTAAACTCTGTGTTTGTACTGGCTTAGTAATTTATTTATTTTGGACGAAATATATTTTGCCATAAAAACTGCAAATACTCCGGCCTTTTCTCGAACTCCATTCTATCCCACCTTAAATCCCTGAAAGGTTGTCATCTTATGTTGTCCTTGTGACGCGCCACTAATGGCTGTACTTGTCTCGACGGTCGAAACGCTTAGATCTCCGACCCAATCATCTCCGTCAACTGAAACAACAGCCGCGCACAAAGCCCTCTCTGTACTGAACGGAAGTAGGCTCAACCCGTCTTTCAGTGAACGCTAATAGCGAGCTGTAGATCCACTGCACGAGTCACGGCTGTACAGCACCTATCATAGAAAGTGGCCGTATTTAACACAGACTCCAACCCGCTCCGGTGGCGGCATGGTCTAAGGCAGAGATTCTTAATCGGGGGGCCTGGACAATATAATTTAAAATGTTATTTGCTTATTACTAAAGTCAAATATCTTAAATCTTACGTTTTGGAAGAAAAATTCGATGATCGTAAGCATGTAAGTACAATAGACCCTCGATTTTCAGGGTCAATGGAAGAGAGGAGAATCACGGATAATAAAAATCATGGATAGTACAAATACTCCCCATCTGTTTACTAACGCCATTCAAAATTTTCCTGCCCTTTTTTACTACTTATTTATGTGAAAAGGGATTTTCTACTATGGTAAATATTAAAACAAAGCAGCGAGATCGACTTCTGCCTGCGAATAGTATTAGTTATTACAATTGAAACAATAATAGACAAATTAGTTGAAAGTTCTCAACAGCATAGGTCCCGTTAAATATATCTAGGTAAATTAATTTCTGTTTTTTATATTTCTATGTTATTATAATCAATAAATAAACTATTTTAGAATAAATCTTAATGATTAATATGTTAGTAAAAACTAGGGGCCCTCAAAATTATTTTAGAATATTTAGGGGGCCACAAGTAATAAAAGGTTAAGAACCACTGATATAAGCCACTACTCTCACAGTAGAATAGACCACCGATTATGGGGTTCGAATCTCGGTTGGATGTACTGAGAGTTTTTTTTTCCAAAATGGTTTTCTATTCTCTCGCCACGCAAATGCAGTTACACTTCCTTTAAATCAAAACTTCCTAATTCCTAAAACCACTAGCGTAATTAGTACATAAGCGTATAAGGCAAAGACGCGATGCTAAAAAAACAAAACAAAACAAAAAGGCGGGATGTGTGGGCGCAGCCTTTAACGCCCGAGAGGCTCAGGGTTCATTTCAAGACAAAAGGGTGGTGAATATATTTTTAAATATAATTTCTAGAATTTTCTCCATAGTAATAGGGGTGAAGTTGCTACAATTGCGTCATCTACATTCAGTCTAATTAGATCGGAGAACGTTTGACACCATTCGCCAATATTATTCTTCTAGGCGTACTATCCCCACTACTAATAATAGTGTTAACCATCAGCTTTGGGGCGCACGTGGACAAAAGCCTCATTCTCATAATTTTTTATTTGTTGATGAGGGAGGTCAGGCTTCGGATCCTGGTGATGTGTACATAGGCTGTTTTTTTAAGTGGTATTTCCTCTTCCTCCATGCAAAAGCGGGTAGATTTCCTCATCTAGGCTATATTTTCCCCTTCTCCATTAGTGAAAACATGCGGATAATCAGAATGGGTAGTAAGATGTGAAGGATAAGCCAAAAAATTAAGATATGCTTGTGTTAAAAATGTATGAACTAAGAAAACGCAGCTATCATCACCAGAAGATAGAATCGAACCCCTCTCACCGGGTTGATAGACCATTACAATACCCAGGTCGTAAAACCCTCAAAGCTGCAAATTTGTCCTTATGATGGCCAAAAAAAATCGTTTTCTTTCCCGTGTTACTTTCTCCTCCTTACTACCGACGGGGGGAATCGAACCCGGCCCCCTGATAATCTGTCACCCTTGTCCTCTCGAGTGGGGTTCTGAGAGCAGAACCAAGACGTCTCTTCCTCCTTTCCGCCATATTGGCCGTAGCGCAAGAGGCTTTGAAGAGATCCGCCGAGCGAGCACTCGAATCTCCCCCCCTCTCCCCGTCTCACCCTTACATTTCACCACTTGAGGCCTTTTCTTCTAGCGGGGAAATAAAGGAAGTTTGAGCGAAATTTCATCATAAAAGAAGGTGATCGATCAGCCCTTCTCAAACATAAACTATATTCTATTTCGAATATATACTGGGCACTTTCTAAACACAGGAGATCCATCTGCATAAACCTCACAAAGTAACTTAACTTAGGACACTAACATTTGATTAAACACATGAATTGCAATATCTGGGTTACATTCACAGGGATATGACTAGAATAACTTATGGAGATTTGACTATAATGAGCATTGAAAGTGGGACATTTTGGCGATTAGTCTATTATACTAATTTATATACTATGACTATTAACAATATGACAACAATGATGTATGGCATCATGGCGAAGCGTAGTGATAGCTTATAAGGAAATCTGAAAATAAAATATTAAATAAGAAACTTTGTAAAATAAATATTGCCTACGCTTCAAGTAATTATGGTTCAAGATTTTTCGGCCAATAACGTTGCCAATATATCAACAGGTACATTCACAATACCTTTACACCTGCATAGTGGCGATCAAAAATAGGAAAAATCTGGTAATGACTCCCAATGAGGTTATTTTATAGTATGTGTTTTTTTTATCGTCACGTATTACTGTTTGTTCAGGTTAAACGCATGAGGGTAGGGGTGAGCAAGGAAGAATTTTAGAGGTGAATATACCCGCATTTACGTGTAAGGAGAGTTTCAAAACATTTAGGAAAAATAAACACCTTCAGTAAACCCAATCGGGATTCGAACTCCAATATCCCCGTCATCAGCAGACCAGCCTAACATGAGAGTGATGCCTTGGGCCATTCGACCACCAAAGATTGCTATTTTATAGTTAAACTTCAAACTTCAAACTATAAACTCGGCCTGCCTGATAGTATTTCACGTCATCCTTATTTCGTCCTTGTGTTTGAGCTGCCAACTGTGAAAAGGACCTTAACTCCCGCCCCTCTTAGTGGTGGTCCGGTGTTGCACGAGCCACGTCCTGTGTCCGGGATCCTGATTGAAGTCTCAGTGTGTAAGCTGTAAGCCGACCATCTTGACTACCTCAAGAGGGTAGTGCACGACGTCACTTCTCGTCATCCCTCTGTCTGTCTGTCTATCTGTAATAGCTTCAATCCTCCCGACCAGGACTACTTATGTTCAAGAGGGCTCGTCCGTCCATCTATGTCTTCTACTGTGCCCTTCTTAGAAGGCGTTCAAGTGGTCAAACACATCGCATTCCCAGTCAATCCACAAAATATCATATCTTCAGTTCTGCAAAATAGTATGGGGATGATATTATTTATGCACCGCGTCTTACTACCCGTTCGGGTTGTACGCACTTACACTAATGTGCAATGGTAGGGTGATTGTGAGATGAAATGAAGGTCCTACAGTTTAATGTGGAATCCGAACCACGGGCGAGAGCCTGGCATTCCCCACATTCACAAGTGGTGATTAATGCACGTCTTGTCAGAGGTGAGGGAAGGGTTTTGCAAGCAGATAAATCTGTGCCGGGACCGAGGATTGAACCCTGGATCCCCCAGCACAGAAGTCTGACACCTTACCCCCAGACCACCAGGCCACCTTATGGGGATGTTTATCATTGACATCTGTGCCCCAAACGCAACCACCCATCCAGGCTAACCAAATATTTAAACTAGTAAAATAGGTATTAATTTAGAGAAAATTGTGTGGAGGGGCTATTTAGGCAAAAAAAAAACTCTCAGTACACCTGGCTATTATTCGAGCCACGAACTTCCCCAGAAGCAAATAAGACCATATTAGACTAACGCCTTAGTCCTCGTGGCCACCAGTGAGTGTGCTCTCATATTAATTTGTTGGCAAATTGTTATTCTGTTTTCATTTATTCATATTTGTGATCTATATAATTTGTGATGATTTATTAATTTACTGACTCTTTTCAACGCCCTCAGTAGTGGGCACGTGGACTAAGGCGTCAAGAGCTTAAGGTTTGATTTTCCGGGGATGAATAATGGATAGATTAAAGTTTGAATCCCAAATGGGTGTACGCCAAATGATTTTTTTCATAAATGGTCTTCCACCTTACCTCCACGCGAATGAATGTAGGCTATATTTTCTCAAAACTTTTCTAACCTCATATCTCTCCTATAACCTAGCTATATTCGTATATCCCAGATTGGTAGTAAAATGAGGTGATAAAAAACAACTTCACACAATGACTGGTTACAAAATGGATACGAGTATAAACGTTTTAATTTTTAGTTGGTTTACAATTATAGCAAGATTAGAAACAAATATATGTATGATTATGATTAAATAGCACTAATAAGATTGGCGATTATGGAGACTAACCACAGGTCTAGAAGATCCTATTTGGATACCGAACAGACAACAAATAGATATTTGTAACCTAACTAGTTAGTAAATAAAATCTTGATTTTCTTTTACTTACAGAGGGGCCCATACTTTGATTATATTATTAAAACATTACGAATCAATATAATAATCATAAAATATTTACATCCTCTACGTTTTGCTATCTGTTAAAGATATTCTCGCATTTGTAAATTTAAAAGGTAAGGCTAAAGAATGTAAAATTTAGAGGAAATGTACTTGATTTGCGTGAAGGGAGAGAAGGAGACATTCAGCTATAAACACACCAGTACATAAGCCCGGGATTCAAATCCCAAACTACCGGTCACCAGAAAATCATATAAGATAAGAATGATACCTTAAATCGCTGATGTGGGTACATTATTGGTGATATTTACAATTAAGTCACGTTTTGTATGCCAACTTTATGAAATGAAAATACAAAGTAAGACTCCAGGGGGAAATCAAAGTAGTCCATATTTAAATTTTTAAAAAACACTAAGACATAAGGACTTCTTCCACTCTTCCCGAAGTTGAAGTATCAGGAATTACGTTTTATATTTTCCACTAGAAAAAGTAAAGTTCAAAGGGGTGTATATAAAAAAGAAACGATCTTTTTTAATAATCTCACCCACCACCCACGAATATTTCAAAGAAACTCCAGATTACTCACACTTGCTTGTTTTTCTCGTCCAAATAGGATTGTAATGTAGAGAAGAAACAACACATTTTGTCGACATCGCGGGTATAACAAGCTTTTAGTGAATACAAAAATACTTTAAAAAAACAACAAGGTAGTACATACAAGATGACTCCAAATAAAACAACAAGGTAGTACCAAATATTCTTGCTGAAAAGACTTAGAAAACTTGGAGTCAAACTATTATTTTTGGGCATCGCATCTTACTACCCGTTCAAGCTATTCACTAATTTAAAACTGGTGGGGTAGGTAAGATGGAATTTAAAGGGAATTTACCTGAATTTGTGTGAAAGGAAAGTTAGGGACTATTTAAGAAATATATCTTCAGTAAACCCCGACAGGAATTCAAACCTCAACCTCCTTGCCACCAACAATCAAGTCTATTGCAAGAGTGATGCCTTGTAAGGCTAATGTGCTTTTAATCCTACAAACTTTTCGTTTAGAGAGTACGTACCCACCACAATGGTCACACGACCACCTGTGCTTGGAGGTCAAAGTTTGAATCTCGATCTGGTACAACAAAGGATGGTTTTCCCAATGCGATATATCACTCTGGTCTTCCCATTTTCTCCTCATGATGCTGTAGGTGCATTTCCTCTTAAACACCTTCATCACACCTATACCCTTAAATTATATCGTTACAAACTTTTGTTTTAAACGTAACGATTAAAAACTGACAGTAGTGAGCTTACAACTTATATGAAATAGTAGCTACACATCTACTTCCCATCTGGTGTATACGCATTTTAATTGCACTACTAGAGTAGGATGATGAAAGTGGGATTTAGAGGAAATGTGCCCACATTTTATTAGAGAAATAGTTGAAAACCATGTAAGAAAATTCTTTTTAAATATACACGAGCAGAATTCGAGGGGAAGCGGTAATGTAATAGTTAGCCGATATATATATGTATGATACATATGTGTTGACCTCAGTGGTCTTGAGGTAAAGTGCTCAACTCCTGGGTTCAAATACGGGCGAGGTTAAGCGATACAAAACCGTAGCACATTTTGGAGAAGAAGTAAAGCCGTCGGTCCTATGTCAATTGTGGCATGTAAAAGAACCTTGGAAGGTGTGTGTAGATACCTTTCCAGCGCTCGCTTACAGATATTCAGAATGGAAGGCAGCGAGGAACCATCACACTTTCTGAACTCCTCTAGTGCATGGTATTTCTACCAGATGGTGTAGGCAGCACTAAACAGCCGAAGAGCTGAGTGCATGCCCAGCTCCAAATGGATAGAAATCACATCAAAACAACCGACGGGTTGTTGACTTGAGAAGAAGAAGATATATAATATATTATATATAGTATACATAATATATAGTGTATATATTATATTGTATATATAATATATAATAAATTACACATTTTTTTACATTTATTTCTGTTTCCAGCCTGTGGCCTAGGTCAGTTTGTTTATTCAAGCCACTACCGACTGGCTAGACCCGACGTAGATTCATAATGCCTTATAATCTACAAGACTAGGACAGGTATAACATCCAGTCCCCGGCTGTTGATTCAACCCTACGTAAGGGTGAAACCAAATTTCACAAATGATACATTTTTCGTCCATGCCGGGAATGTAGACCGAGACCCTTAACTCAGTAGACAGACACACTACTGACTAAGATAACGTGTAGGATAATATATACAAATGAATAAGAATCGACTTATATACACTTATGTAACGTGAATGCTCTGCAAAACAACAACACTGAACTTATTAGTAGCATGACGTCACGTTTTTCAAGCACCCTAGTCTTGACATATCCGCTTGAACCGTTTCAAAGGTGTCTAAACATATCAGACCAAAGTGTAGAGTGTTTGTGGCCTTCTGATAAAAAAAAATATATATAATATAATACAAAATGTCTCGTGTATATATAATAATAAAAAAGAGCTTTACTTAAGAGTTTTTATTTGAAACTCGGTACTCACAGTCTAAGAAGATTAGGCATGTTCCCGAAAACCTGATCAGGAATGTGACGCAGGTGGTTGTTGTTAAGCCGCCTGGAAACAAAACAAAAACCAAAATTAATTAATATTAAAAGTGTTTCGGCTTTTGGAAAGTAATATGATATTGTCTTTCTTTTCTCCGTGGAATCTTCTTTAAATAATACTGCTTGGTAATGTTCTTATTTTCATATTGTCT
The DNA here is from genome assembly GCA_902141385.1 of Timema californicum. Classification (NCBI taxonomy): domain Eukaryota; kingdom Metazoa; phylum Arthropoda; class Insecta; order Phasmatodea; family Timematidae; genus Timema; species Timema californicum. The sequence goes on along the minus strand of CABFOW010001222.1, from coordinate 129,393 downwards.
TTCACGAGGGGTTAATTTTTCTTTAAAATAACTTGAAAGTAGATTTAATAAAAATGGTTTATATTACATCTTAGGATAATAGCTGTTTCCTGAAAAGGATTCTAACTCAACTTTAAAAAAATATAACAGGCCCTATAAATTATACTACACACTCAGCCTTAGCTCCTAGATATTCTCTAATTGGATCGAAGGACTTACAAACTAACTTAACCCAAGGTAATATGTCTATTACTACACATCCAGCCTTAGCTCCTAGATATTTTATAATTGGATATAAAGACTTTAAAAAAAACTAGCTTAAACTAAACCAGAACGTCTAATACTATAAATCCAGCCTTAAATCCTAGATGTTTTCTAATTAGATAGAAGGACCTACAAATTGGCTTAACCTAGAACCTTACGTCTTAAGGCTCTGAATACAACAAAAAGAGAATAAGAAAAAGCACTGTAGAATATTGAGCGTATTACAGTTGGGCTATGGCCTCCGTTTAAAAGGGTATCGTTAATCCTTCATTACAGTTGGGCCACGAGTTTACCTGCGTTAAAGAGGTTAGTATTAATCCCACATACAGTTGGGCCACGAGCTCCTTCTTGGGAATTGTAAACAAGGCGTACTGGTGTACTAGCTTGGCTCCACCTGTTGTGGTGCTCTTTAGGATGGTTGTAAATGTGTTCTAAAGCTGAGCGAAAAACAGTAGATTATGTATAGTAGGACACAACAAAATTCTATGCTAATCTAATCTAGCCTAACCTATTTTAACATAACCAACCTAGTATTACTTAGCCTAACCTATTGGCTCCACCTGTTGTGGTGCTCCCTTTAGGTTGCTCCCTTTGGTTGTAAATGTGTTCTAAAGCTGAGCGAAAAACCGTAAATTATGTATAGTAGGACACAACAAAATGCTAAGCTAATCTAATCCAGCCTAACTAATTTAACCTAACCAACCTAGTATTTCTTAGCCTAACCTAGTTTAACCTAACCAATCCAAACAAGCTTAACCTAATGTAAGGCACAAATATTGGTGGGGCCGAATTAATATCTACCCACAGGTTTATTATATGACTGTGGCCCAACAAAGCTATGAAGCTAATCCTCCTGATCAGTAATCGTAGCTTAACTAAGCTATGAACCTTTGAGACAGAGATTCCCGTGGTCCAACTGTTAAGCACCTATAATATTTGTTGTTCAGAGAAATACCCCAACTATCCTGACTGGATCCAACAAATCAACGCCCACTGTATCAAAGAGGTAACCTAATCATACACGGGACGAAGCTTCGTAAAAACCTAAACAAAGAATAAAATTGGAATCATACCCCCCATACATACCCCTTGCCTACCCGAGGCTTAATTGAGTTGGACATGCCAGCCCTCCCCCTCCACACCTCCTCGAGCTATGAAGAGGGAGTGGGGATCATCCACCACAATCAGAGAACCTTTGTCGGCTCAAGAGCCACCTGATTATAATACCCCCCGGTACTGCTGTGACAATCAACCAATCAGAGAGGGGAATGCGGATACACGTGACCGAAATGATGGTGAACCCGGGGTTTTCGGGGTCGAATATTTTCTAGGGTGGGATTAATACGGACTAGAGGGAGGGAGGGCGTAAAAAATAAAGTGTATTTCCTATTTTAAATAATAGTTTTTATTGAGCTATTAATGGGATATTTAAGTAATTAGATATCAGAACACGAATTAAAAATCTACAAGACCAAGGGCAGTTCATCCAGCCCTAGGGATAATATATTTACAATTCAAGCTAAACGAATTACAAACAACCTTAATCTATAGCAAAATCCCATATATATATATATATATATCCAACACTAATGCCATTCTATGTAATAGTTGGATAGAAGGACTTACAAACCAACTTAACTTAAGACAATGTTTTAATGTTTTTACTCCCTACATTTTATTTAGCTATTAATATTTCTTAAGAACAGTTCACTACTTTCAAGACCCACAAATCTCCTATAATCCGTTTATGTTTTCCACAGATCACTAAAGTGGAAATATAAGGAAGGTATGGAGTTAAAAGTTTATCCGAATTTTCGTTAACCAAGAGTTGGAAGACATTTAGTAAGATTTAAAAAAATCCTCTTTCCACTCTGATGTGATTAGACTCTTGATTTTTTCATCAACAGCTAACTCAAATTGACTAGAATGACACCTTTGTCCACGCACTCACCGTTGCAGGAGAGCTTAAATGAAACTTAAGTTCACCGAAACCGCATCGGAGGTCACAAGGTATAGCGAGTCATTCTCGTGTTGAACTGTATCTCCGATGACGGTGAGTCTGAGGTTCATATTCCAGACGGGTGTATTGAGTTTCTCACTCTCCCTCCGCGCATATTCGGGCACATTTCCTCAGAAATTCTACCTTCCCAATCTTTATCCCATTAATGCAATTAATCAAGGTGCCCACTGTCCAGTCAAACAATATTTTAATATTCCCTTACTTTTCCAGGATTTCCAATCACTATATATTATAAATATTGTTTTATTAATATCGCAATTGCTTTATAATTACATTTAGACTCATTCACAGTCTGAAATTATGTCACTCTATGAATGTATTAAAGGGTTCCAGCCTAAAATGATGGGCTATTGGGTAGTATGTTGAAAGTTAGATTTCAGTGAGATCATATTGATACGTTAAAGGATTGTCTCATATAAATACAGCTTAAAATTGTTTTCTTACATATTATTTACTAGATTATTGTTCCTATACCGTAAATGAATACTCACACATACGCATTGCCATGACTCTACAATGTATAAAGACGCGCGGTAGAGGGGTGGAAAGACTACATCAATATCACATGTTGACTTTGGTAACTAAGATTAGTATAGTCAAATAAGTTAAACGATATATGTGGTGTGTATTTACTGAAAAGAAAATGTTATTTTGACTATTGTAAATAAATGTTACGTCTTTTTTTAGTGAATAAGTAAAAATGCTAGAGATTGGATAGCATTCCCTGACTTCTATGAGTTTTTCTTGACTAAGGAAATTCCCTGACATTAATTTGGTCACTGGACACCCTGTAGCTCTATGCGTCTAGCCATAATGGTGAACTAGGTGAAAAAAAATAAAAGTTGACTAACATTTGTTTTAACCTTCTTAACCATGTATTATTATCCGTTCGGGTTATACACACGCATTAACTACTTTGATTAAATAGGGATGAGTAGAATTGAGTTTTAGAAGAAACGTACCCACATTTTCGTGAAGTTAAAGTGGAAAACTAATCAGTAAAAACATCCTTAGTACATCCAACCAGGATTAGAACCCAGATCTATCCATCACTGGCAATTCTGTCTAACACAATAGTGGCGCGTTAGATGATGCTACCATTGATCAAGATTTCAGGTACCGGAAATGTCCTGAGAGATACTATCAACTTCAAAGGGACTTTGGTTCATACTCTGTGGGGTCAAAATTCGGTACAAGCACGATAAGAAATCAGGCGTGTTTAAAGAGATTACAAGATCGATTAACCGGGAAATTAGATACAATATTACGCCTTATCAATAAAATTGATCAAAGTGAAGACGTCTGCAGTCATTACTCAACAACCTCATTTTTTTATAAATTTTATTGTTTTTTGTCAAATTTGTAGAAGGCCTAATTTTTGTCATTTGTAATTCAAAAAGCCGCAATGTGACAATGTGACGCCTGGTTAGATCTATATTATCAACTTAAGCTTTTTTTTTTGTAAGTATGCTGGATAATTTTCCGGAATCTTATCTTATCAACTTCAATGAGATGTCTCACCCCCTACCAAATATGTTGCCATCCGATCTCTATTCATCTGAATACAAACACAAATTAATATTACATTAATTAATCATCGAAGCGTTGGATTAAAGCTATCGCGCTAAAATGTGTTTGAAACTTTTATTGCACATTAAAAGTTGTCACTTGGCTTTCTAGCTGGAGTTTTATTCATCACAATTTGTACACTTTTGAGACTTTTTAGTATTTAACTACAATCAAAACTAACAGTTAATTCCATCACGCGGCGATGATAGTTTTAAAATAAACTGCCTCCCAGCTCTATGGATCCCTCTCCAAGCTTTATAGCTACCTCACCTAGATATTTAGTTCCCACACAGATCCCTATCAGATTTATAGCTCTTTCCTATATCTATATATATATCTCTCTCTCCCATATCTTTTTATATATATCTCTCTTTTTAGCTACAATACAGTTATGACAATAGATTTGGGACGGATCAGTCTCTATAGTTTCATGGCTAATTGGATTATGATAAGATTTTAATAAACAAGTGACACAATTTTAAATGTGCGTCTCAAGTCTGTTAATACATAAATAAACTCTCTCTAGCTACTTTTTTTTGGTATCGCATCTCATTACTCGGCATTGCTATCCACATTTAGATACACCGTTAGATATTATTTCTATTAGGTGTTCTGTCTAACGACAAGTTCATTCCTTTCATCAGTGAACTTAGAACACCAATGTACCCTGTCCTCTGTCTCCTTCTTCAGCTCCCAGAATTTCCTTCTTTCCTCTATTGAATATGAATATATATATTATTATTAGCACCGCGTCTTACTACCCGTTCGGGTTATACGCACTTACGCTAATGTGTGATGGTAGGGTGATTGTGAGATGAAATGGAGGACCTACAGTTTAACGTGGAATCCGAACCACGGTGGAGACCTGGCATTACCCACATTCACAAGATGTCTTGTCAGAGGTGAAGGAAGGGTTTGGTAATCAGATAAATCTTT
>CABFOW010001222.1:109348-124551 GCA_902141385.1 Timema californicum | reverse complement strand
ATATATATATATATATATATATATATATACATTTAACAACTACACTAATGGTGTAGGTATGAGAAAGTTAAAGTTTAGAGGAAATTTACTCGCATTTTCAAGGAAAGGAAGTGAGAAACCATTTTTGATAAGCCACTATGGATGCACGCAGCTGGTATTTGAACTCCCGACCTCTCAGTCACCGTAAGACCACACTAGATGAGCTTAGCGTGTATTCCACCTACTCACTGATGCCTGTTAATATCTACTCGTAACACCCCAAGCCCTCTTCTTCTTCCTCGAGAGGTCCCATACACACTCTGCGAGAGACGATAGTCTGGAAGAAGAAGAAAAACCCAACCAGGTGCCACCGCGGAGATATTCCTTGCTAATTACCTTGTGAATTATTACACATCCTCACTCCAACTTACTCCCCTCATAAACCCCTCTCAAGGAGGTAGGGAATAGGACCATAAATTACAAATGCCGCTGCCTGCATGTTACGATATCAGCAGGCAAAGGGTGAGTCAGAAGAAGCAAAGACTCGGCGTCGTGACGGTGAGATTCGAGGACGGCGGCCCATTTACACTAGAGCGATGGTGTCTTAGCTAATGTTGAGATTCGCTTAGGTAGAACTATATTTTGGGAGAGTTAAATATACTTTTGAGTTTCCTTAGCTGTTGTACAAATGGGCGTTAAAAGTCCCTTCGGACTCTTCTTATTGTGACGTAACCATCTTGTAGTGAATACATCAAGTGTTTTTCAATCTATTCTGATTATTATCATAAATATTTAACATTAACTTTCCGAGCACGTGATTTATAACTTAATTTAGTTCTAGAATAGACAACATCCCCAGTCCTACACCCATGAATCCACTATTGTCAATGTGGAAGACCCAAATTTAGCAATTATGAAGGTGAAAGGTCATGTCGGGGAGTCTAAGTTAGGACTTTTAGTTTTAGTTATGTGAGAAGACTATAAATACTCTATAAATTATCTAATGAGATTTATTTCACGTAAAAATATTTTGACTATATTTGGTATTTAAGTAAAGTGTATCTTTTTATCTACTTTTTGAAATGTTAACGATTATTTCACACATTATTATGAGGGCCATACCGTGGGAATTAAGGAGGGGGGGGAGTCGAGGGGGTTCAAGCCTCCTCTTCTGAAAGTATTAATAATGTATTATCCTTCATAGGCCAGTAATGTTTTAGTATTATTATATTCATATAACATATGCAACCTAAATTATGTTTAAAAAGGTTGGATTGCTTCAAGAGAGATTTAATATTTCAAAAGTCTTCTGTTGGGGAACTTTGCATGTTTCACAAAAAAAAAAATAGCTTTCGTCTCACCAAAAATCAAATTTTAGAAACGTCCCTATTTATTATATTTTATAAAACAGAAAGATTTAACTAAATAAAAGTGTTCACAAACGTAGTTATAAAAAAAAAGTTTTTCGATCATGGAGTTCATAGGTTGTTACGAAGAGAATAAATTACTCTTAAGCGCCAAATTTGAAAAAGGGGAAGGGGACGAAGAGGCAGGGGAAGGATAAAGAGGTCAATTTCAAGAACTTGTATAGGGCTACTCCACTAAAACTTATATGTGCACAAGCACGAACCTATGAGCCAATACCAGATTATTCTGGCACCACCAACGATATAAGTAAAAACAAAATCTAGTTTTCCTCCCTTATCACTCAGTCCCCAGAAAGGAAAGTGAGAAACATTTCAATCAAAAGATACCCTTGACGAATTAAAAAAGACAACGAAAAACAGATAATCGGATTTTGAAAGTTCTGAAAGGGGTTAGGAAATATATTCAATTAAATAAGCCTGTCATAAAGGTACACCTCAAAGAAGACCACCTAAGAGCTCCACATATGTTATGACTCTCGTCGCCATCATGACACTCGTCTTACAGGAAGCACTTTGGAGTTGTCTCAATGTTTCACATGGGTAGTCCATTACGTAGTACAGGCTTGTCATTAATAAAGAGCGAGACCAAGGCGGATATACACTAGAGAGGAAATGTACTGCTTCCATGGGCAGACCAATGGTGCGCCCAGAGGGGGTGCGACTGAAGCACCGCCCCATCCACCGGACAAGGATAGCAAATACTTTAATAAACGCACAAAATAAGTAAAAAAAGCCTCAAACTAAAGCACTGAAGATGTGCTGAAGGAAAAAGGCTTATAGCTTGATATTCAAAGGGTGATCATTATTAACATTAAAATGACCCCTAAGTCCCTAATTAGAAAAAAAAATAGAGAAATAATAGCATCAATGGAATATTACTCTTACCCCTCTTCCCAACCTCCATCAAACCATTTAAATTTTGGGTTGCCCCACTGGTATAAACACTAAGCAAGTCAAAACATGCAGTTAACTTTGAATCGAAAGATCGATTATCTCTATGTGGGCCATAGATCGGTACCACAATATTTTTTGATTAGGTATTTTTATTTTACCAGCAGGGTAGTTTCATCCATACTCTTCCGTTCGCCTTATTACCGCCATAAATATCTTAATTCTAGCCAAATGGTTTGGAATTTGATTCGGTTGAAATGATATGCCGAAGCATTTACGTAATTAGAGTCTTATGGGCTTCATATTTGGCCAACAATTTTTTTTTTTACTCTCCCGTCAATATTCCTCTAGGTTCTTTCTAGAGCTAAGCTTGTCTACTCCCTGATCCTTACTAGATGTATTGTTTTCCCAATTCCTCTCGAGTCTATTTTATCCTAAATCCTTCCTAGATCTATATATTGTTTTCTTAACATCGCGTCTTATTACTCTTTCATGCTATACGCCTATGTACTAATTACACAAATGTGTTAGAGATTAGTTAGGGTGAATCTAGAGGAAGTACACCCGAATTTGCGTGGAAGGAGAGTGAAGAACCATTTAGGAAAAACCACACTCGGTACACCCAACCGGAATCGAATCACGATCTCCCCGTAATTGGCAGTTAAGTCTATTGCGAGAATCGTGTCTTATATCATGTGGCCTTCGAAGTGGGTTGGATTTAAAACTGTCTTCCCAGATCCTCCCCAGTTTATATCGTCTTTTAGTTCTTTCCTTGCGTCATATATGTCTTCCCAGTTCTCCCCCGGTATTTATCCTCCCAGAGAGGAACAGTACCAAATACATTTCTCCCAAACCTCTTCCACATCACTCAACGCGCACCATCAAGCCGAGATGCATAATTTAAACTATGAACCATGTTTTTAATCTACCAGTAATGTACCAGAACATTTCTCATAATCATGCACCGCCATTCCAAGCTGTGAATATTCAACACCCTGCCCAGTTTTCAGACATCAGAGATCTTTCCTAACGCAAGGGTTATCATACCGAGTGTTACCACACTTTCCCGCGGGTATTATGTATGCCCCATTATAGAGAAAGGGACGAATGCAATACATATATCACAAGTTTTGAAATCTACACTTCAATTTAATTACTGATACTAAGGATGTTAACAGAAAAATCACCAAATTAGCTCCAATAAAAAAAGTTTTTTTCTACATACTCACGTATCGATTATAGCGTTTGGTGGTCGATTGGGTCATTAAAATTAGGTCTATAAACCAAATGTGTTAAGATGTGATTGTTACAGTCAAAACCTTTTTGATTATAATCAGCGATCTTGAATTTTTAACAAAAGACTTTCATAAAATTTTACCAGAAAATATTTCTATTGAAAAATAAATAGAAAGATTTTATCTCTCTCCCACACACATATATGAAATTTTCGTATTTATTTTAGAAGAAAAGCTTGTTTTTAAATAAGGATGGAAACTATCATGAAATAACTAGAGAGGTTACTTTCAATAAATAGTTTGTGTGTCGATTAATTAAAAGTTTAATGTATATTTTAAACAAATCTGGGATATTTGTAGGGTTATGAGCTTTTCTAAAAAATACGTTTAGTTAAATTTGCTTTACTTACATCATTTTTTAAAACAAAAATATTTCGTTTTCCTTTTATTTGAATGACAAGGAAAACATTGTTCGATTTGATAATGTAAGAACACTAGAGACACGCTTAAGTGGCCCCATGGTATAGGGTGTAACTCACATTAGACTAGACTTCCTACGATGGGGAGATCGGCGTTTGGCCCCGGTCAGGTGTACCGAGTTTTTTCCCTAAATGGTTTCCCACTCTTTATCACGTAAATGCGGGTACTTTTCTTCCAAATTCAACCTTACTAATCCTTAACCCATTAGTGTAAATAGTACATAGCCGTACAACCCGAACGGTTAGTAAGATGCGGTGCTATTTATAAAAAAAACAAGTCTCTTCTGATTTTGCGACTGTACTAAAACATCATTGAAAACTAAGACCTACACTAACACAAAATTACAAACAAGTTTGTTTTATCGCTACAAATATTGGTAACAGTGGCGATGAAATTAATTGGTCGTTCTCATAGTAATAGTCAGCTTTTACTGAATTCAGTAGGCTGCTGAAAACATCGCCATTATATACATAACAAGATAATTGTGAAAATAATTTATAATATATATCCGTTCACAATGGTTCTCAATATTAATTCAACTCTTAAAACAGCGTAGGAAAAGAATATATTTCAGTGATATACACATCAATTGAACTCTGGTTTATCTTTGGTATTTGAAAGTTTTAAACTTTTTTTATAGGTACTTTGGTGTTTTTATATTGTATTCTACTTTATGATTTAAGTTTTTATTTATTTTCTACGCAAGAAAACTTTTTAATGTTTCTTTATAAAAAAAATCTCACAACTGTTAGTTATTAACTGGTTTTGAGTGTATTATGATTCAATTATAAATTAAAATAGTAAAAGATATTTACATAAATATTACCATTAAAAACAAGTTCTACTGTCAAGTTTTTATAAGAGCCTCTCACCCCAGAAGTGTTTCCTTGGCTAAGTGGATAGAGTAGTCAACCGAAAGTCTGGGAAACTGTTGTTCGATTTCGGGTGGTGGTAAAAAATAAATTTATTATCTGTATTTTGGTTTGTCCTGATATATTTATTTAGCACCGCGTCTTACTACCCGTTGGGGTTATACGCTATAAGTACTAACTACGCTAATGGATTAGGAATTGATAAGGTTGAATTAAAGGAAGTGAACCCGCAATTGCGTGGAGGAAGAGTGGAAAACCATTTAGGAAAAACCACCCCAGTTCACCCGACCGAGATTCGAACCTCGATCTCCCCGTCCTCAGCAGTCGAGCTTCAGCACTAAAAGCGCGTTAGCCAACTACGCCACCGAGGCGGGTTTGTCCTGATATAAAGTTATTAAACAACCAACTCTGAGTGTAGAGTAGTACGCGGGCTGACTTAGCCTAAACTGGTCTATAAAACGTTTTTATATTATCAGTGCGGTGATAAAGTGCAAGTTAACTACCCCACCAGGTGACCTGGTGGTCTAGGGGTAACGTGTCAGACTTCTATGCTGACGTCCGGGGTTCAATCCTCGGTCCCAGCAAAGATTTATCTGATTACCAAACCCTTCCTTCACCTCTAACAAGACATCTTGTGAATGTGAGGAATGCCAGGTCTCCACCGTGGTTCGGATTCCACGTTAAACTGTAGGTCTTTCATTTCATGTCACAATCACCCTACCATTACACATTAGCGTAAGTGCGTATAATCCGAACGGGTAGTAAGACGCGGTGCTAATAATAATAATAATAATAATAATAATAATAATAATAATAATAATAACTACCCCACCAAACAAATAATAAAACTGGGTATTGTAAAGATATAGCTATTCTTAGTCTTGAAACACAAACATTCAAGATCAAGAAAATAGGAGGTAATCGCGACACAACGATACATCTCAGTCAACAGCTTGAAAAAGTAATTTTAATAAATATTCCTTTGAACCGGTGTCAAGCTCAAATAGTCAGGTTTGTCGATGATGGGAACATCAGGATTCAAGTCCTGGACCTTATCCTCCCCATACCTCCACCTAAATGGTTTCTCACTCTCCCTCCACGCAAATGTGACTATATACATTTCCTCTAGACTATAGCTTCTTCATTATAGCTATTATAGCGATGAATAGTAAGACGTGTTGTTAAAAAAAAGCGCTCAGAAAAATAACATATCACAATAAAAGAACATTTCAGCTATATATAAAATATGTGTATGTATATTGCTAAAATGCATTTTTATTGTGAAGTTATGTAAGCCTATATTTGGATCTTTGTAATAATAGTAGGCTAAAATTATTTTTTCCTGGCAAAGTCAAAGTTTTACAAGTTTCGCACCTCACTAGTCTCTAGTAAAATCCTCCTGATCAAAGATACGACCAATCGAACACCCAGGGTAACCCCGCCTGGTACCAACAACGTAAACAGTTATTATAGATGAAAACAGTAACCCTAGCCGGCGGAATGATTAATTAATGTTGGCACCACAATAGGGAGTGTAGGGGGGGGGCAGCATGGAGGTGGATGAAGGGGAAGTTAGGGAATAATCTAATTACCTATTTATTTTATATGCATAGGGAGAACTGCTTTCGTAAATTGAGTTTTCTCAAGAGATGACTAAACAAAGAAAACAATTGGAACGTTCTGGGGGTAAAAGTAGATTAAATACCATTGTTATCAAAGTGAAAGCAGTAACATTTATAGATGACACTTTAATTTTTTAATATATTTATTTGTAAGCCATTTGTAAAAGAGATGGACTTTTAGTATGTGTTACCTAATATAACTGTCAGTACCGTCATTTCCCAAACGATAGCCTCCCAGTTTAGTTCCATTTTATATTTTTAATGTGACTTGATTGTTTTTTCTCCTTACATCCTTGAGTTTGTAATTATAGGTTACCATATGGGACAGAAAACACAACACTCCTGCACTTACAAAAATAAAAGGCTTCACTAAATAAATTTTCCTCGACGTGTAGGGTGAGTTGGGCTGAGGTGGGGGTAAAATAAGACAAGAAACTGACGGCGGAGGGTTTAGGGAGGGTCAGGGCTCCTTATTGCTTTACACAGGAGTAATGGAAGATATGAGATCGACGTCATTCGATTGGCCTTTAAAAAAACTGGATGAAGCTCTACAGTAACACACACCAGGGAGGGAAAAAAATGTGAAATTAAGTTTTAGATTTTCTTTACTCGGCCTGCAAAAATGTTCTCGAGGGGAAAGAAAATTGTATCTGGTGGAAATAAAAATAATCTATAGTCATCCTGAAATAAAAATATATACTGTATTTTAAAATACTGCAAGTTTAAAAATAAATAGTGATTTTTTTTAACATTACAAAAATAAATTAGTTGATGCAACATCGTATCGTGATTCACCCTACGTCCTTGAAGATGATAAAAATATTAAAACTGATGGAATAAGGACGATTAGGGTAGAAAGTAGATGAAGAGTACCCACATATATTTGGGAAAATAGTGATAAACAATATAAAAACTTTAACTACACCCGGGTCGAAATTAGTTGCCCGGCCTTTTTTCGTAAACATCCAAGACGAGATTGATGCTTTTGTCCTGTACCGGTGGGGGTCGCGGAAGATTCTTCCTGTGAATGTGTTTGGTCCAGTGGAATATATTAGGAGGATGAGGGTGGTGGGGGGGTGGCAGAGGTGACTAACTGTTGTTGATAGCTCAGCACGTGGGCTCCTCCCAGAGAGCACGCACGTAAAACCGGACTAGTAAACAACAGATACCACTCCCTCCCCTTGTACCAAGCCACTGCCTCCCTCTCTCATCTCTCTTCTATTTCATACAGGGGTAGATAGGAGACACTAGCCCCGGGACAGGGGAGTCCGGATTGATCAAAGGAGGCGATGTCGTTTTTGGCGCCAAAATACAATGTATTTGGAGTGTGTGTGTCAATTATCGCTGTAGCAAGTTTAGTTAGTTTGTAAGTCTGGTACTTAATCACTGTTTAGGTAGTGTAAGCTAAATATAAAAATGAAATCAATTTATTTAATATATAATCAATTTAAATAATTTTCTAATATATTTAGCTAATAAGTTTTTTAACCTAAGGGTTATTATTATTATTATTATTATTATTATTAGCACCGCGTCTTACTACCCGTTCGGGCTATACGCACTTATGCTAATGTGTAATGGTAGGGTGATTGTGAGATGAAATAGAAGACCTACAGTTTAACGTGAAATCCGAACCACGGTGGAGGACCAAAGGTTATTGAATTACTTAATCTACGGGATAGGGAAGAGGAGAGTAGTTTAAAGTACGTGTACCTACATTTGCGTAGAGAGACAATGAGGAAACTACTATGAAAGATCTCATCAGAAAGCCACCCCCATACACTCTGCCGAGATTTTAACCCTTATCTTCCCATCACAAGTGATTCAGAATATTTTTAGACGACCTCAGTGGTCTTGGGATAAATTGATCGCCTCAAGACCCGATGTTCGTGGGTTTAAATCCATTCGGGGCCAGTAGTAAAAATCCGCAATACGACTTCCTTCGGAGGAAGTAAAGCCGTCGGTCCCATGTCGATTGTAGCGTGTAAAGGGTATGTTAAATACCTTTCTCGGCTAAATTGGTCAGTCCTTTCGCCCTCACTCAAAGAAATTCTAGCGTTCTGATATAATCAGTCGGCTCAAAAAGTGCACGTTAAATCCGTCTAATAAATGAAAAATGTTTATTTTGATTGAGTCATGATAAGCATTTGGTTGTTTTACATGGTTTTACTGATTACACGAACTTTATAGTTAAAACATTAACATCTGACAGAGGAAGAGTTTATATAATGTTTTCGATTTGATCTTTATTTGGTATTTATAAATATATATTTTATAGATAGATGTATTGGGCCTAATAGGCCTAATATGAGTGCGGAAACATACAAATATAAGGCTATTTTACCAACAGCCTCTGATTAAATTTCACAAAAAGTCTAAAGTCCAACTTTGACTGGAGTGAGGGCAACTTCAGCAAAAAGTTGTATGATTGAGGGCAACATAAAATATAAAATATTGTAATGTGAATGTTTAGTAAACCCTACCTACTACCAAACTACATAAGTGTACATGTCATTGGGAGTAAAACGTTTTACTCTACTAAAGAAAACTAAGCAGATTACCATTTAAGTGATAATGAACTATAAAAGTCTACTAAACAACAATACAAAAATGTCAACAACAAAAAATCAACTCAATTAAGTTAAAAAAAAATTCACAATATATTTATTTTTCATCTCTGAAAATAGTTCACTCATAGTTCATTGAGATACAGTATATCTTCAGCGATCATATTGTAGTTTGGAGTGTATTTGGTAAGAGTCACTCTCATGCAGTCATTTAAATTTTTATCAGTTAATTATGACCTGTACTTTGATTTCAGTATATCAGTCTTACCTCAACAATATCCTTTTACCCCTATCACTGATGAATACATACAATTAAATTTTGAAGTATTTTTACTATTAAATAGGGTTACTTTAAACATTATTATAGCTATTTATCTTGTACTATTTGCTAAAAGAATTAGTAAGTTAATGCATCATTATTAACTATTTATTTATTTTAAAAATAAGATAAATTTTTGTATTAAAATTTGTAATGGTGACAGTTTTAACTTTTAAAATTAAAAGAGTAAAGTTATACGAACACACAAATACATTTATTTTATGAACAAATAAGGACATTTAATTTTGCCATCATTTTGGCAAACAAGTTGAAGCGAAAGAGTTTAAAAGCTTTCGGATTAAAGGGAAAAAAATAACATATAAAATGTCTGAAAGAATTTCTCAGACTGACGATAAAAACTTATTGAATCCAAGTCCAGGCAATAAAATGTTCAGGACTACTTTTTTTTTATCAATGTTGGTTTTATTAAGTAGCCGGCGGAGAGTGGTAAGTTTTGACGATACCCTGGAACCACTTTACAAGGAAAACTAACGACCGAAAGGAAAATAAACAAATAATTTTTTTTATTCCTACCCTCTAGTGGTACTGGGGATCACGTGGTCTAGACTCTAGAGAATCATATTTTCAATATACTGAAAAGCTTAAGACGGGGTAGATCGAGGTTCGAATCTCGTTCAGGTGAGCTGTATGTGGTTTTAAACACATGGTTTCCCTGTCTTTTCTACAGGATTTCTTCAGATCAATTTAGATATATTTAGTAAAACTCACCATTTGCTGTATTTAAACTATAGTTTAAGTTGTTTAGAACCTAAACGAGAAATAAGACACGTAACACTAATATATATATATATATACAAGTTTAGAGCCGTATTACAGTTAAATAAATTAGTGAAACCAATGACGATCAGTTAAATACCAAAAGTACCAATAGTTTTCTTTCGCACCTCATCCACGGGATATCCTAATTTAACCCCCCTAACGAGTAAGTAACTAAGAAAGTAGTATTTTGAGGACATGTACCAACCATAGACTTCGACTGCGTGTTTTTTGGCATATTAATCACCCCCCACCCCCCACCCCCAAGTATTTTCAGGGGTGCTCAGTACCCACAATATTACAGCATTTTTAAAACCTTAATAATATTGCGCTAGTTCCATATTGGATATAGAGTTGAGCTGCAAACAATGTTTATAGCGTATCAAATGGCAGATGCTGCCATCTGACTTACAAACAAGCGTGATTAAGTTGGTAGCACTCATGAATCGACAGCCGCCTGACATTTGTCAAAATGTTTCCATTATAGTTTGGTTAGTGGCAATACTCGTATGTATTATTTTTGTGTTGTGCACGTTTGTTTTCTTTTGCTAAATTTATTTTTATTTTATTTTACTAAACATACATTAAGACTAGCAAACTGCACCTTAATTTGGGCAATTTTTTTTATACAACCTTTACCCCCTTTTTACAGAGCACCCCCAGTGTTTTTAACAATTCGGTGCCTAAGGTACCAACATTTGTGCGGAACTCAACTTATTTAATCTATGAGAATAAGATTACATAGGCCTTCACCTTGGATATTACATTTAGTGCGAAGGCTAGCTTTAGTTCGAATCCAGGCTGAATGAGTATTCCTGCAAGGGGAAAATAGACGTGTTATGGATGATTCGTAGTTATAAGCTCAGTCTAACCCACAAATAAATAATCTCATGAATGAACTCATCTAAAAACAAAGATGAAACATGTGAGCTTTTAAATAAACATTATAATGAACAATATATATATTAACGGATAGGCCTTTTAAGGCTTCTTTGGTGTTGCCTGACAGCTAGCAGAGGTTATAAGAAGCTATCTGTAATGCCAGCATTGTCTGAAAGTCCCTGTTGTCAACACATATTTGAAAATAATTGTTATTTGCTAAGTATTAATATTATTATCACTAAAAATATTATCAATCACTTTTAACAATAGTTCCTAAGGATTACAGTAAAAATGTATTTTATATAATCAAATTAATGAAAAAATAGTCTAATAAATTCATTTTTTAAAACTTTTATGGCAACTACAGATTAAATAAAGCGTGAAATAATACATTTAATGGTATTATATTCAGTTATTTATATTTTTATAGCTGGTCTCTCATATCTTTAACATAAATAAATTGTTTTTAATAATAAAGATAAAAAGACACAAAATGTTTGTGAAATAACATACAATTTTAATATTGTAAACACGAGTATTAATACCAGTCGCCATTCACTCACCAACAAAGTCACCTACGTCATAAGCCGTCAGAATCATTTCTTTTTAGTGCGTAAATATTTGTTTTTGAAAGTAAGGCCGCTTTTAACGAGCTCTTGCTTTGTATAATTAATTTTTATTCAACAGCAAATGCTACTTTCAAAAGAAAACAACAACAAACAGTTATTCTAATAACAAAAATCTCTAACAATTAAATATATATTATAACAGTGCATTATCATATAAAACACAATTAATAAAACCATGTCCGTCTGTCCACAAGTTGAAGCGAACAAAATATTTTATTGTTTAAGTATTTAAGCGTATCTAAGCTACTGTTAGTAATTTTATTACAAATTTTAATAATATAGTGTCTCTTTTTTAAATATCAAATCGGCTACTTAGTAATCATGTGTTCTTTTGTGAATATTAGTTCGATATGAGCATGCTATCCTTGGAAAATAAATGGTTTTTAGTGATCTTTAAATAATTATTTTTCCAATATAATATTAAAGCGTGTGATAAAAATTATAGCGAGTGTTTCTCAGTGATCAATATAAATTATTATAAAATTCAAGTATTTGTGTCAAGATTGTGTTGAGTGGACCATTAGGCTTAACATCAAATTTTAGGATTTTTATATTATTTGAAGAAACTCTGGGAAGTGCAGTTATTATAACAAGAAAATGGATAGGTTGAAACGTCTGGAAAGATCAGAAAGAAACAACCGACGCCTGGAGTCGCGCACCGCGTCTTACTACCCGCTCGGGCTATACGCACTTACGCTGATGTGCAATGGTAGGGTGATTGTGAGATGAAATGGAGGACCTACAGTTTAACGTGGAATCCGAACCATGATGGAGGCCTGGCATTCCCCACATTCACAAGTTGTGATTAATACACGTCTTGTCAGAGGTCAAGGAAGGGTTTGATAATCAGATAAAGGTGACCTGGTGGTCTAGGGGTAAGGTGTCAGACTTCTATGCTGGCGGCCGGGGTTCAATCCTCGGTCCCGGCAAAGATTTATCTGATTACCAAACCCTTCCTTCACCTATGACAAGACATCTTGTGAATGTGGGGAATGCCAGGCCTCCACCATGGTTCGGATTCCACGTTAAACTGTAGGTCCTTCATTTCATCTCACAATCACCCTACCATTACATATTAGTGTAAGTGCGTATAACCCGAACGGGTAGTAAGACGCGGTGCTAATAATAATAATAATAATAATAATAATAATAATCAGATAAATATAGGCAAGGACCAAGGATTGAACCCCAGAACAGAAGTCCGACACCTTACCCCTAGACCACCAAATCACCGAGTATCTGTAGAAGCTCTTGATTATTTTATAAGAGATTATGTTCGTCAGGTCATCTACATAATATATCACAAAGGTCAGTGCAACTATTTAGGTCAACTTGTGTTGTTTTCCCCCTGTTGGTTCATGAAAGGTTAGGTTTTGATATTTTGCGATAGATTATACTAAAAAAAGGATAACTGCTTTATAACCTACATATAAATAAAATTGACTTTTCATGCATAAATAAACTAACCAAACTAACAATATGGTGGAGCAAAGGTAGAAATACATGTTCGTCAATAAACTTAAAAAAAGTTTCAAATTATGATGTCGGTAAGTTAAGATTTTACGTGTCCTTGTGAGTAGAATGGCGATGTAAAACTATTCATTATTTGATAATTTATATTTAAAAAATCTATTATATGTAAAAGTTTTGGCACTCCCTCTTCCGAGTTGTTGGCAGGCTACTTTCTAATCCAAACTTTATTCAAGGGGTAGGCCACAATAAATTACTTAACACTAGCAATTTAAACATTGTTTGATGTATGTTTATTTGCGAGTGATTAATATTGATTATTTATAGAAATTAATAACTAGCACTATGCCTAACATCAACATATCAATGTCGACAGTAAGTAAAAAATAAATAAAACTGTAATATATATTTCTTGTATAGACCTAAGTTTTGACTTTCAAAAGTGACAGTTGCTAAACATATGTTTTTGCAGATCATAGGGTTTGGCGTAAGGATACATAATTTGGTGTGATAACTTTTCATAGCTGTCAAGTAAAACCAAAGAAGTGATATTTATACTGTAACTAGCTAGATTGTATGAATCGAATGGATAGTTAGACGCAGTACTAGTATTTTTAAAACTAGAATCGATCCAGGCCTCCCAGTTCCAATAAATAAATAAAACAAGATAACTACAGTCAAACAAAATGATAAAAAATAACATAAGTGGATATACTTTATACTTGTTCAATTCTTCCACTAAATAAATACATTTAAAAAGAGTTTTATTTTCAAACCTTTCACGCAGTTACAGTTTGTTTGTCTGTTATATTTTTAAAAATTAATGTTTATTTTTTCATCTTTTCATTTTAAGCTCTCTGACTCGCGAAGAATAAAAACCTATTCACGTCAAACAATAGAGAAATTATGGACGATAGCAAAATATTTCCAAAAATATCCTCCAAAGTGACTCATAAACACAAACAAACTTTAGTGACGGAATAATAGAAAAGAAGCTTTAAACTTGGATGAATAATGAAATCCATATCACGTTAAAAAAAAAGATTCATAAAGTGGAGAAAATCTATGTTTCAATTTTTCTCTCTTGTTTAATTTCCCCATTTTGGAAAGTTTTAACATTTTTCCTAATATTTATATTAATAAGTTCAACATCAAGGCTATTTTTTTTAAATAGCACCGCGTCTTACTACCCATTCGGGTTATACGCTTAAGTACTAATTAAGTTAATGGATTAGGAAATGGAAAGGTTGAATATATTAGAAATTAAGCCGTATTTGTGTGGAGGGAGAGTGGAAAACTATTTATAAAAGGTACCCCAGTTCACCCGAACTTCGATCTCGCCGCCCTTGGCAGTCTAGCTCAACAATAAACTAGCGCGTTAGCCAACTACGCCACTGAGGCGGGTACCAAGGCTATTGATTACTTCGTCTATTTCTAAAGAGTTAAAATTATAGGACGATAGTTATAGGAAGAGCCATTTGAATAGCAGGATAGCAAATAGACTAACTACACTAGCACTGCCTGGAATTTAATTATGGTCTCCTAGACATAGGAGCAATCCCTTCATAAGGAGACAGGCTTTTGCAAACAAATCACTAAAAGAAGATATAACCACTAAAGAAAAAAAATATATTTTATTAATCTTGTTAAATACTGTGATATGTTTAGCTGTATGAAAAACGTGATGATATTATTTAGTAAGGTTCAGCTGGTGGTAATTTATTACACAGTTAACCGTAGAATGGGGGGAGATGGAGGTTGGCAGGTCAGAATTGTTCTCAAATAAAAGCGCATCCTTCTTTTAGGAGTTGAGAAGCAGATGGAGTGAATATAACCAAACAACACAGGTCAGGACACACACAAAATGCACCACAATAGTACGCGTGGTACGTAGGGTAAGGGGAAGATGGGTTAGATCTAGGTGGACAATAGCGTCGCGACGTGGGGGTCACAAATTTCACTTTACACTCCTTTCAATTTTCCCCCGCGGGGTTCCTCTTTTCGAGTCCGGGATCTAAACAACCCCTTGGAAGTGTTAAATCTTCCCCCCCCC
>CABFOW010001222.1:92734-109274 GCA_902141385.1 Timema californicum | reverse complement strand
CCCCCCCCCCCCCTTGCCAATGCTAGTGGTGGAAGGTGAATCAGTTTCAAGGGAAGCGCGAAATGTCATATATATATTTTAGTGCTTGTTATTTAACGGACGGTATCAATCGAGCCCCAACCTTAATTATACTACTAACTCTAAAGTCACATGGCTGATTCACTGATTTACCCAGTTCCAGATGAGCTAGAAACTTGAAATTTGGCACACTTATAGCCTCTAGCCTGTAACCGACGGAAAAATTCCAAAAAGTTAAAACAAAAGTTTTTTAACACCCTAAAAAAATTCAAAATGTTGGAGCAACTTAAAAATCGGTGGGGACCCTTATTTGGAGGTCTCTTGTGGCTAAATGGTAAGACCTATCAAAAAAGTCTCTGGAATTGCATTAGTTTACACCCACTTGCAAAAAGAAAAAAAAACGTACTGGGGATTTGGGGGTGGAGTACCCAACGAGCAAAGCGAGTCTAATATATAGTTTCAAAATAACTGAGGCAAAGTTCATGTATTCATACACCAAGCAATTTGTTTTGCTCAATAGGGCTTACATTTACTCCTCAAACTACTTAACCATTGGGACATGTTCATACCCTTTTATTAAGTAATATATTTTAGACAAATGATAGAGCAAAATCATTGATAGACATTTTGGACACAGGAGGGTCATCTTTGAAGTAGCTTGTCCCCGAGGGTAGATGATTAGAATGGTCGATTAAAAAGCTAAAGCTCTTTATTTAATTCATCAATTCCCAACTGCACTGGTGAATAAATACATAATATCCGTTAAGAGCCCGTCTCACACCCCGGATGACCGTAAATTATGTAATACGGCTCGAACCAGGAGTCACATCGTTTTACAGTAGTCGAAAGAAATGTTCCGCGGCACACTGGTGTGCCGAAACGGTGGACTAAGTGTGCCGTGCGTCACTGTGCAATAAGAATACACCCGCTTCAGTGGCCACATGGTCTAAAGTGTCACTTTCACAAGAGACTAAACTTCCGATGACGGGGAGATCGAGGTTTGAATCTTGGTTGTGTGTACAGAGGTTGGTTTTTAGAAAATGGTTTTCCACTCTTCCTCCAAGCGAATACAGTTATATCTCTTCTTAATCCAGCCTTCCTCACCTCTAAAACAATTAGTGATAGTTAGTACATAAGCGTATAACCTGAACGAGTAGTAACTAAGAACCGATGTTAATAATTTTTCTTTTACAAGAACAAGAATAAAGTTGGTTAGAGGGGCTGTCATGCGTCATCCGCATTTCTTACTTACTCGTATTTACTAATATTTTAGATACGTCTGACAAAATCAAAAGTTTTTGCGTGAAGATAGAATTATGGTTTATCCCAATTACTAATGGTACGAATGAAATGTTTCCAAATGTTAAAGAAGCGGGGACAGAAAAAGAATATCAACGTTTTATTTATTCTGGGAACAATTGAAGTTACTGCTAGAAAAAAAAGTATATACCTGAGTAATTGGGATTTAGCGTACAACCACTGTATTGGGTGCGTAATCCATTTTATTCTGTCACGGCACGTACCCAAAACAAAATGTGTGTAACAAAAAAAATCTGTTTGTTAAGTAGTGTACCGTGAACTTAAAAAGTATGCGGAACACTGGCCTAGAGTTTAATATTAAAAATGAAATTGAGACTAATGAAACCATCCTGCAATATTTAAAATAAATAAGTTACAATAATAATGAAAACTAATTGTTTTAAGATTTAAAAAAATATGTTTCAAAGATTAAAATTTCTCGTTTGCCAAGTGGAGAATACAGAAATCCATCCATTGATGCGATTTCTGGTTTAATCGTAATCTTTTATTTAATTTCCCGGTTTATCGGCCGTGATATTATAGCTCCTAACGGAACGTCCTGTTATCCCATTAATTACTATAATTATATTATTATTATAATTATAATTGCTAGTGTAATATTAGACGCGCTGTTATAGGCGAGGCTAGCTTATAACGCCTACTTTCCAATTATTATATATTTAGGTATTTGGGCTGAGGGTTTATTAAGGTTTTGTTGGATAAATTCCTAGGTTAAGTTTGTTTTTATGTCCTTCTATTCAATTAGTAAATAAGTGAGAGAAGAGTCTAAGCCCGTAGTTGGTTTAATCCACATTCATGTAAATGTAATTTTAAATATCTCAATCATAAAGAAATATTGAAATAATATTTTCCTAATTCCATGCCTCGCAGCCCTCCTTGAAACACAACTCTGGCCAGCGATCAAGCAGTATCTAAGTAGGGCGGGTCAGTCTAATAGAAAAGGGCCACAGGGTCTGGCCCGCTTATTGTTTCTGGACCTGGAATTGCTTGTTTGTTTTCAAGGGGGTGTGGAGACAAGACCGAGTAAAGAAGAACAAATGGAAATACAGAAATAATGAAAGAAAGAGAGACTGCACGAAAAGGGTAAAAATGATTGTAGGTTATGGCCACAAGGGTCTTGCAAGGAGAAGGTAAATAACTGGGGGTCAGAGATATTATTTTCGTAAAAGGTTTCTTGGTTTTAATGGGGAGGATTGGGGGAAGGGAAATAGTAAACACAGTAGAAAGGGATTGAATAGTGGAAGGCTGTAAGTGAAGAGAAATATAAGATTCTTGCCTTAAAAAGGGTTTATAGTCAGATCGCCATATAGAAAAACTTTATCAGGCGGTTCCAAAATTCACTGGATCCACTTTAGTGTATACTGTTTACCTCAATCTTTTAATAAATAGATGTGATGTTAATTTTGACATCTGTAAAATAAATATAGTAACATTCTGATAAATGAATACACTTTCATTTCATTTATTATAAAATAAACATATAACATACATAGTATACACCACATACCTCATATATAAATATACACATACATAAATATGTCGATATGTATAAAATTCGATCCCAGGAACTTACATTATCTTTCTGTGAAGCAGTGGATCTGGAACGGAGTCAAACCCAGCCTCGTGAGGACAAATGAGGAGCTACTTGAATAAATAAATAGCAGTTACGGTCTAGAAAAGCGAGATTAACTGCCGGGGGGATTCGTTGGGCTGACCACATGACACCCTCTATCCGCAAATGTTAGCACTATCAACGTTAATGACGGCTGCCGCTCAGTTGGTAGGTAGGTAAAATATATATATATATATATATTACCGTGAAAGCTGGAAACGTGACGATTGCCGGTAATCGACTGTGATTTCCGGAATTCACTGATCTACACTGGTGGATGTCTGAAATGAAATTCCTCTTAACGTCTTTCACCGGTATGTATCGGTAATCGAGAGGTCCAAAATGGCGAATATTGGTAATCGTGAGGGTACGCCTGTGTATGCGAGAAATAAAGGAAGTGTGTACTGCGCATCTATCTGGGCAGCAGATACCACGTGGTTTAGAGACGGTGTGCTTCTGTAGTTGCTCTGTGTATTGTGCCGTGTGTGTTTGAGTACTATTAAGAATTAATTGTGTAGTAACCTAATCTATCCTAACATAATCCATCCTAACCTAACCTATCCTCACCTAATTTTATCTAACTTTCCCTACCCTAACCTACCCTAAACTAACCTAACCTAAATAGCTTTAAGCTATGGTGGCCTTTTTTTTGTAAGAGTGCAATGATCTTTGTGGTGTAATTATTTGCAACTTCTCTATAATGGGGCATTTGGTTCTAAGTTACAATTACGGGTAGCTGTAGAGAAGTTTAATCGTTGCTGTTATGTTTTTCAAAAATACACATACACAGGGTGTAGTTAAAGTCTTCTGGAAATCACCGGTGTATGTTAAAAACTAGCATTCATTTCCGACATCCCCCAGTGTAGAGCAGTGAATTCCGGAAATCGCGGTCAATTACCGGCAATCGTCAGGTTTCCAAATTTAACGGTAAAATATACATTTTTAAAGTTGTGTCGAATCAACAACTTTACGAATCCAAATCTTAAATCCACATATCCAATTTACTTTCGAATCCCGAATCTTGAATCCAAATCTGAATTTTGGGAAAAATTATCAACATAAGAGGAAAAATAGAAATATATTAAATTCATCCTATAATAATAATAATAATACGTAGTTTAGAACCAGCAATAAGCAGTATTAAAGCTCTAAAACAAATTTCATTTGAAAAATTGAAAACAGTTTTTTTTAAGTATTTGTATCCAAACCATCCGAAATTTTCTCAAGTCTCGAATATCCTTAAGGATTCGAGTGGTTCAAGGATTTGAGGGCACATCACTGCACAGGTTATATATACATACATATATAACTACACTCACCATGTCTCTAAATATATTTTTTTATAAGTGCGTTCAACACGAAAGTTATTAAAAGTTGAACCAAGGAATAAGGATTAGGAAAATGGTTTTATAGAAAATGCAGCCGAATCATCGTGGGAAGAGGGGTGGGGAGGAAACCCTTCATAATAAGGCAAATAAGTACACCCAACCGGGATTCGATCCCTGACATTTTCATCACAGGTAATATCATGCAAGAAGAGTTCTATTATATTTTCCAAGAAATTGTAGTAATTGAATTTCATAACGAACTTTAAGAGAAAATATTAATATTTTAAAACTATTCAAGAAATGGAATATGGTTCCGACTATTCCCTCACCACTAAGTCACGGAGAAGGGGAGCAATTTGTCAGGACAATGTATGTAAAACTCCCCCTAACCCTGTGAACCACCCACAAAGCGACTTATGAAGCGCGTCATTGATACTTTCAAATGGTGACAATAGATCCCTACCCCTCTTTCCCCCCCTCAGACTCTACATCACCCATCTAGGATTAAAACCCCTTTAAACATCCTCCGCTCAGGTCTAGAGAAAGCTCAGAGGGTTACAGTAGTACAATACTCTGTGAATGAGGGCACTATTAAAGCTGACACACATAGCGCATGTGCACGAACTACACATTCATGCGCGCACACATTGGAACCGCAGGGTAAAGAACCAGTAGACAGGTACAGTCTGTTCAGAGAGCCCGGAACAAGAGGAACCCATCCCAAAGCCGAAATTAATTTAAGCGCACACAGCAAGGAATATGAATTTGATGGAAATGTACCCGAATTCACGTCATAGTATGAGGGGAATAAATGAGGAATCAAGTAAAGGGCAAACAAATTATTGTTACTAAATGAGATTCAAAACGGTGAGAACACGGACTAAACACCAATTTCATCTAATCTGATATGTTAGTGATGGAGTGATTGGATGACCAAGCCTAATTAGGTTTTTTCCCCTAAATAATTTCCTACTCTCTCTCCACGCCGATGCGAGTACACATTTTTTATACTTTACTTATCTTATCCTCACCTAATTAGTGTAAGTGTGTGAATAGCCTGGATGGGTAGTAAGACTTTGAATCGAAAAAAAGTCATAAGGCTTATTACGAATTGTATTAGTTTTATTATGGTATTTATTACAACGTTGAGCAACGTTTGTGGACCAAAGCAACCTTTTAGGACTCGTAGCACGATTTTTTTTAGCCACATTATAGTCCAACGTTTCTTCTCCCCATGTATGTCAGAATAATCCCTTCTTACACCCCGTCCCCCTTCCCAACAGAAGCTATAAACCCTCCCTCTCCTCTATCAGTCCTCTCATGATCCCCATTGACGTCGAAAATACCGGGCCAATTCACGACTGGCACGCCAGCGGTAAGAGATTAGAATTAGGAACCACAATGCAGCAGCAGCCCTCTCCTGTTAGCCAAGAGGGCCTTTAGTGCCTTTCCGATACAACCTGGGGAGATATAGGCCTATAGCTTAGAGGAAACGGTCTATTACTTTTGCACGATGTGGGATGTCACTAGAGTAGGACTCTGGTAGGAAGAAACGTTCAGAAAATATAGTATTAATTTTATTGTGGTCAACATTTATATGTAGTGTAAGATGTTAGACACTATTATGAAAGGGTTTCGGTGTCCAAAAAATTGATTGAGGTCTATTGACCAGTAGATATGCGTAGAATTAATAACAAAACATCTAAACTGTCACTGGTCTGTTCTACGTGGTCTGTGATTTGGACAAACAAAAAAGCTGATTTTGGAGATTTTCTCCTGGGTGTGATTAGTCAATAGTATGTTCAATATATTAGAATAATATTTTAGGTATTAATACCATCTATCAAAGTCACAGCTGCAGATCAGACAATATGACTTAACGTATGCATATACATTATTACAACTGTTTTAGTATATTTGTAAATATAAAAAGACAAGTTTATCCTTTCTGAATCAGACTTCATCAATGCAATAAATAATGAACACGTGCAAGAGGGACTAGGCAAATCTGTTGACATGCCCCTTAGGATCAATGAGTAAGGTTAATTTTAAGGACTTAGAAAGGAGAGGATTTGTCAGATATCTTGCAAAAATAATTTTAAGTAAGAAGAACAATATGGTTCAGCAAGAAATAAACCATCAATCTATTTAGGTTCATGAAGAAATGACAATACCTATATTGATACGTACCAGTTGAGATTATGCCCTAACACAAAATTAATTTCCAGAAAGTGAGCCGTTACGAGATTAATACAATCACCAAAATCGATTGAAGCTAAAACAATTTTGTCTTCATCCCACAGCTCGCTCTGGTGGGCACATGGACAAAGACGGTAGTCTAGTCTGGTCCGTTTGGCCACTGATGAGAAGTTGGGATTGTGAATCCAGGATGGATGTACGGTGGATATTCTTCCTAAACTATTTTCCACTTTCCAAGCTAATGAGTTTGCACTTTATCTCAATTCCAATTTCATCATCCCCAATGTATTAATATATATATATATATATATATATATATATATATTTGAATAGCATGGTATGTTATAGTGACGCGGTACACAAAATAAATACGTAATTTTATGCAAATGATAATGATACATGCTTATCACTTGATACTTGATTATCATTATTATGATAATTTTATATTAAGATCAGTGAGTAACACTTTTGGTTAATAGTAAAATTTATATGTTAATAATAAAACTGATAATACATTTTATATCATCTTACTTAATTTACGAATAAAATTATGAACAACATCTTACAAATACCTATATCCCCAACGGATCAGCATTGTGGAAAAATCCACCAAGCACTTAAAAATGACTTTAATATAAATAACATTTAAATAGAAATAGTTTCATCATGCGTGTCGGTATCGAGAAAGTAATTCTTGGGTTTTTTTTACTCCGTTCAGAATATACTAATTTAAATTACACTTTCTAAATAGGGCTAAGAGAGGTAGAATGTAAATAAAATTTACATTAATTTGAGGAGGATGAGTGGAAAACCATTCGGAATAAATCACAGTTGGTATATCCGGCCTGGATTCAAACCCCAACTTCACCGTCAACAGCAAGTAAGTATAGATGAGCTTGACTTTTAGTTCACGTGCCCACTTGTTCGATAAAACAAAAACTAAAGTAGTTTATAAACAAAGTTGAGCACATACTCGTAATTAAAGATGTAGAGTTTCTTTATCCATACAGGTAGTGCTAGTAATATTCAACCAGTTATAATCGAATCATTATGATTTTATCTTGTGCTTCACTTATCGCTGCCCGTTCGGGCTTTCACTTATTCACACTAGTGGGGCAGGGATGAGAAAAGTAGAATTGTGAGAAAACGTACCTACATTTGTGTGGATGGATAGTGGATAACCATTTAGGGGCCCTCAGTACGCCCAATCAGAGCTCGTAACCTGTGCACCCCACTATCGGTGATCTAATCTATTGTGAGAATGACGTCTTAGATCACACGACCATCGATGCATGGTACAATCGAGTCATTCCAGCTAACATAAGCCATGAGTAAACATCTTGTAATTGAAAAGGGAATCAAAGAAGGGCTTTCAACTGTTCTTCTCTTTACTTTATTGCGAACCCTAAGCGAAGCATTGGAACCATTAAAAAAAATCCAGATTTTGATGGATGTCTACGTTTTATGTATGATCCCATGATCCCAAAAGAGTGATTTTCGCAATATTGTCTTTGTACCTGTCCATTGCTCTAGAGTGCTATCAATCAGATTGAAACCTGGTTATTAGGGGTTTCGTAAGTTTCCCCAAAGGGATTATTAGAGTTATACACCGAACCCCTAGATTTAGAATAATTTACTTAAAGGCGAAAAAAAATATTATTTTCTCAAAATTGGCTCTAACGATATTTATTAAAATTTATATCTAGGCATGGTTTAATATTATAAACAAAATGGAGCATCTAATTTCCGATTAAAACTATTTTAAGGGTACTTAACATAAGCGATGATGTCATATTTTGACCCACTTTGGTGGCCGCGTGGTCTAACACGCTAATCTCGCAATAGACTAGACTGACAATTACGGGAAGATCGAGGTTCGAATCTAGGTTGGGTGTACTGAGGGTGGTTTTTCCAAAATTGGGTTTTTACTCTTCCTACACGAAAATACAGGTACATTTCCTCTCAATATAACCTTCTTAATCCCTAGACCCATTAGCGCAAATAGTACATAAGTGTATAGCCCGAACAGGTAGTAAGACACGGTGCTAGAAAAAAAGATACAATTTTGATCATATCTAGGCAATTCTTCACAATACTAAATAATTTACCATTGCACACCTATAGAACTATTAAAATGAATATCTTCTCTTTAAAATAATATTTTATATAATCAATGATTACCTATTTATAGTCAATTTTTAAATATTTCTTTGGGAATTGATTGTTATGATCTTTGGTGGACCAAAAAATTTATCTTTTATCATTGTTTCTGTAACAGTTTATACTATTTCATGTATGTGAAGCTTTTGTTTTATTTTGTTTATGTAACAATGTATATCATTTCACTGATATTATTATCGATCTTAGGCTGCATTGTCTCTGGGATGCGTCGGTTTGTGTACTAAGTTTCATATAGCTTTGACGCAGCCCTTAGCCCCGTCGAGTGCAAGTCTAAGAAACCTATTTTGTGGAATAGTGGGCGGGAGGGTGAAAGGCGGGGCGTGGCTTCACAACCGACCAAAGTATCCTTCGGCGCCAACAAGAGCAGATGGATCACGGAAACAGTAGAAGGCACTAGCTACCGGACAGGTCTTGCGGAAAAAGTATACGTTTGGAAATATCATTTTTCACAAGAACAAGTGAAATTTTAATAGTAGTATTTTCCACACCCCTTCTAAGATAATGTATCAATGTTTATTAGGTGTTACATTTTCTTATTTTTTGTTACGCAGCCGGCAGTTTTTGTTTGAAAAATGTAAATTTATTGATATTTGATCACTGCTAAAATTATAGAGGATATGTGTATATAAAAAGTATAACTTAATCAACATTCTTCTATTCTTGAACAAACGTTTCTGAAAAGAAAATTGCAAAACAATAAAAATTCTTGAAGATAACCGTTTGTTGCCATGGCTGCATTTCCACGCCTAGTGAAAAGGGCCAATTTCCTTAAGGCTCCACTTTTAAGTAAAGGGGTGAGAAATTCTGTGCAGTGTGTTGTTTCATTTGTTTTTTCAAACAATTTACTCGTTTTTAAAAGTATTTTTACTCACTTTAAAAAAGGGGGCTAGCAGATACTGGGTCAGGATCAATTCTTGTGGCTAGCTGGTCATTGAGACCGACTTCAGCTAGGTCTATGAAATCTACGAGATCTTTTCTTGCAATAAGCTTTTAATAATATTAGGTGAACTTTAAAAAATAGTTTTATGTGGAAAATAAGGGCTGTTTACAAATGTTATCCAAGGATTAAGAGATAGGGAGAGTAACTTAGAAGAAAGTCTCAGCTATCTCTTTAGTTTAGATGTTGTACTGGTTTTCTGATACTCAACCACCCAGACACGGGTTCAAGTCAGGCTTATGTCAAAACAATAACAACAATAAGTTAAAAAGCAAGCAGTATTTTGTTCATCCTAATAATTGTACATGAACCTTATTCACGGAACCTTTTACAGATTATAAAATATGATAGTAGAGTAGCCAAAATTAGCATTGCGTAGTCACACAATCTTTCAAAAACAAATAGACGAAAGAAAATAACACATTCCATGGTTTGTTATAGTCAATGGCGTATAATTTAGGCTAGCTACTACTTCAAAACAATTAAAGATTAATATTAAGAAACGTGTGTTCATACATTCGTTGTGACTAATAGAATCACGTCTCATTTACAACGGTTCCTATAGAGTCGCTTGTGCAACCTAATATACCGAATTTTCAATGGGTGAAATCGAAAATTTCCGTTCCAGATATACCAACGCGTTGCGAGGGAAACAGAGGAGGAAAATCTGTGGGCTGTATCCTCCCTTGACAAGATATTAGCTAAGTGATGAGATGAATTCGAATGAGAGGATCAGTTGTCAGTAGGTGGCTTGCACCCACCCGAAAAATAACGTGATATTCGTGAGTTGTTCTAGCAGTGTATAATTAGTGCATGTGTCCAAGAATTAATATTAGTAATATCCCTAAATAACTTTTGTAAAAATACACCGTTTTTATGTACATATTTAGTGTTCAAATATTTTAACTGTCCTTATGTAATTTTTTTTTGCGTCACGGTTTTAAATTTTATAATTTTATTTTTAAAGAATTAATGTCCTCATTTGTATGTTTGGACCAATAAAAAAGATAAATATTGGGTCCACAAGGGTCAACACCTCGTATTAAAATTTCAACTTCCGGTTAAAATTTTCGTCATTTTATTAGGTGTTGCAAATCTTCATGCAATCGCATTGATATTAATTCCCAATTTATAAATTTTGACCGATAAAAAATGTTAATATTGACTAGTGAGTCTAAAATGAAGATATATCATTGTTGTACAAACATTTCTCCTAAGAGGTTTAAGCAAAAACAACAAACTTTAGAGATACTTACTTATATTTAATTACTCTATTGCATTGGAGAATTATTGTGTTAAAACTTAAATAGTATTTATTTACAACTAAAGCTCACAAAGTTCTATTAATACATTTGCCGATATCTCAGAAACTGTTGGTTTTATAAAGATATATTTCATAAACAAGTTTTTTATTTTTAATAATACTACAATTTTGCGATGAAAAGTTATTTAGTGTCTCAAATATTTGTGGAGATACGGAAGTTTCTGCTTGTGTAAAGTACCCTAAAAGTCATCTTCATGGGACAATAAAAATAGCCAGTTTATTTATAATCTTAATCAACGCCGAGATAGGAATTTTAATCAAAATCGTTAGAGCCGATTTTGAGAAAATCGATGTTTTCTCTTTTCGCCCTTTATTAAACTACTCTTAATTTTAAGTTTAAACAGACGTCATTGCAAATAACACTTTTTAGCGTCCGGGGGGTTATGAGACGTCGACATCCAACAACATTTCAGGTTAGATTTTTTTAAGGTCGCAATACTTTACCTTATGTGTTCAAAAAGTTAAAATAAATATATATATATAATATATATGTATATTTATATTTGCGTATAGCTTGAAAGTTATTGGTTTTATAAAAATATTTTCCAAATAAAATATTTGTTATTATAAATATACCTACATATTTGTAATGATAAGTAATTTCATATCTCAAATAGTTTATGAGATATTATAAAAAAAGATAATTTACGCATCAGACTGGAGCTCTTAATGTCATTTTGCCGAAATATTGAGAGAAGCCATTTTGTTTAGAATATTTATAAATGTTAAAAAATGAAATTTAATAAAAATTGTTAGAGGCGATTTTGAGAAAATCGACTTTTTCTCTTTTTGAACTTCAGTAAATACCACTTAATTTTAGTGTTAGATCTCTAATTTTTTTAAAAAAACTCTCAGGGCAACCCTATGAAAACCCTAGATAGCAAGTCTTAGCTCGATCGGTAAAATAGTTTAGGCTCTAGTTGGAGGTACAGGCAGACAGACGGAAATTCAAAAACCACTTTTTCGGCTTCGAGGGTCATCAAACGTCAAGATACATTAAAATCTCGAGTTCGATTTTTTTGACGATCACAATACTTTATCTGTAAGATAGCGAGAATGTAAAAAGTATCTGCTAGGAGAAGGGACGATGCAGACTAGGTCTTGGATTAAGGTTCCCTTCTGATAAGAGTTTATATCATGACTTTTTAAACTGAGATAAAAGATTCTTCAACCATCTGATTGACAATAATGTGCGTATGTTCTTGTGTACGAGAGGGATGTCCCCGTGATTCACTACGAAAGGAGGAACCTACGTCAGTTCCAGGAGTTGAACCAGTGGTGCACAGAGGAGTGGTTAGTAAAGGGGGTGAGAGGTTCAGAGAGACCACAACAATAGGCGAAGCCACCCTCTCCACGACATGTTGTAATTAACATTGTGCGCACACAGGATGTGCCTCTAATTAAATTAATTACTTAGTTTCCTCTACGATGTCCTCAGGCGACTGTAGGGGCGCGCGCTACCAAAACCATGCAACAAACTGGGTGGAGAGAGAGGACACCGAAAAGACTTGTTTCCTGTCTTCGCTTTGCTTTTTGTAAAGGATCGCAAGGATTGAAGGGGAGGGGAGTGTTGGTTTGAAAATCTCCCGCTTAGTTGGAGCCAATTTATCGCACGACTTGTTGTTTCGTGCATGTGTTTGTTTGTTTGTTTGCTATGGCGGGCTTTGATTTTGGAGAAGTTGTATTCGGTTTAACAAACTTTGTCTCGGCTACAATTATATCGGGACTGGGCTGCCGAATCTAACTTTGCTTGTTGTTAATGTTTGTTCAGCAAGGGATTTAGATGGAAATTTAACTCATATTATGATATAGCATTTGTTAACTATGCTCAAAGGTGCCCTTTAAAATAAATAGAATTACAAAAGGTTTTCTAATATTCTTTGATAATTTCCACAAGTTACAAATATTAAAAAGGACAGTTGCATGCCTTATTGTTTAACCTTTTTTTACTGCCGCTTCTTACTTCCTGTTCAGATTACATATATATGTAATAATTACGCTGGTGAGTTAAGAATGAGGAAGGTTGAATTTAGAGGAAATTACCCACATTTGCGTGTGAAAGTGAAAAACAACTTAAAAACACCATCGTCAGTACACCCAATCGGGATTCGAATCCCGATCTCACTGTCATCGACAGTCTAGTCTATTGTGAGAGTGGCCCCTTAGAATATGCAGCCACCGAGGCAGATATTTAACTGTAATAATTAATAATTATACTACATTACTAGGCCCCTTTTAAGTAGCTATAAAAATACCTCCCCTTTCTTTAACAAAAGTAGCAGGATCTCCTGACTTTATCTTATATAGAAAGTATTGTAATAGTGAACATTTTAAACGTCAAGATTATTTTTGATCTTGACGTTTCATGTGCCCTGAAACTCAAAAATAAGTGTCTTACAATTCTGCCTGTCTATACCCGGGGTACATGATTGAATGGATTTAATTCAAATTTGATATTTAGATGTTACATGATCACACTTCGTGGAGAAATAGTAATTTTAATTCTAGCCTTAAAATTAAAGTAGTTCATTAAAATATAAAAATTAAATTGCTAAAATAATTTGTTTAAAATAAATATCTGGGGAGAGATTTATATGATGAATAAAAAAATATATTTTTTTTTCTAAAAAAAATTATAATGTGAGTTGGATTTTTTTTAAATGGTCATATAAAATGGGTTTAATTTACATTTGAAAAGTATTTCATATTATTGTCAAAATAATCCTTTTTGGGGGTGGGGGCAATATTTAAAAGTAGTTGTAATGACAGATTGTTTTCCCAGTTTGTTCTTAGTTACAATAGACCGTACTAGAAAAGTCCAACAAGTCTATTGTCAGATCCGGATATCCACACTAATGGGGTAGGAACGAGGAAAGTAGAATAAATATTAAATTTATCCACATTTTTGTGGAGGGAGAGATCAAAACTACTTAGTAAAAAAACACCCTCAGTGCGCCCAGTTGAGGATGATTAAAGGGTTTCTAACAATGACACACGTATTTCCCGAATAGGCCTGGAAAGATTTAACCTTACAGATAAGTTCGCAATCTTTTAAATGCAATTTTAAAACCAATTTGTAGGGCTCAGCTAATACTTTATAAGCTCTGGGCTATCAGAACATTTACAAACCAACTTAACATAGAATAACACTTAGCGCACAAACAAAGCATAATAAATTTGACCATCTAAGTAAGAAGAGGATACCAATTAGAACAACTAACATATATTTTAAGCACAAAAATAGATGGATCCTTTAGAACTCAGGAAAGCCTTAATACCCATAGAAATCTGGAGACAATAAAATAAAATATAAAATTGGTTTTAATGTTTGGTTTTGGAAAATGAGTATATTAATTGTAAATCTTAAAACACACTTATATCGAATTGATGTCAACGATGGGTTGAACGTTTAAAAATAATAAAAAGTTGGAACGAATTAAGTTTTATAGCACCGTCTTGTTAAAGGTTTTGGTTGTACACCTATGTACTAATTTCACTAATGTGTTAGGTATTACGAAGGTTGAATTTAGAGGAAGTGTACCCACACTTGTGTGGAGAAAGAGAGAAAGCGCGTAAAATCATTTAGGAAAAAACCACCTTCAATACACCCGACTGAGATCGAACCCCCAACTCGCCATCTTCAGTAGTCATCTATTGCGAGAGTAGCGCCATAGACCATGCGGCCACTGAAGCAGGTATGAATCAAGTTATTTTTAGAGTATTTGAGTGATTTTCCCCACATTTTATAAAATTAAATTTATTATTAGTTTTGTAATGAAGGAATTTGTCAATAGAAATAACATATTATCATACGATTAAGTAGCTAAATGGTCTAAGGCGTCACTCTCATGTTAGATTAACCTGTTGAATACGGTGGACCAGGGTTCGAACCCCAGTCGTGTCTACTAAGAGTGACTTTTCATAAATGATTTATCACTTTCCTTTTAATCTCTATCTCCTGTTGTTAAGACCACCACCTTTCCGAAAATAGCGTAGTTACCAATAATGTAACATATTTTCTTGCACCCAGGTCATGTGATTGCAAAAAATGCTTACGCTCTTACATGTTGAAACCCCCAGCTTCTTGATACTAGCAAATTATCTCTCGATATAACTCCTGGTTCTTACACTCATGTCTTGTAAAAATCACGCGCACTATCACATGTAAAAACCCCTCTGGCTCTTCCATACAGTAGATGATCTCGCAATAAACCACTTAGTTCTTGTACTCAGGCCTTCTGGGTGCAGAAAGCACGTACATCACCTGTTGCACCCACGTACACCTTCTTCCAAAATACTAGCTCTTAATATACCTCCTGGTATCTGCACCCAGGCCATGTGGTTGCAGAAGGCACGTACACCAGGGTTGGTGAGTCTATAGTACGCGTGCCTAAAGTGGCCAGCGAGAATATTTCCTGGGAACGCGGCATTTACTGATGTTCAAAAGTTTTTTACTTACCAACTTAGATACGGTACATGATTAATGATATATAGCTTATATATCTGAAAATATTATATGATTTTTGTTACTACCAAATTATGCTGACAGTGAATAGCTTTTTAGACAAACAAGGAGTGGTTTGAGGTGTTGACAGGAATTTCTAGACATTAGCTGGCTGTGCTAGTAAGAGAATTTGGACACGATGTGTCATAGTCCTTGCAATATAACAACCACATAAGCGTCCAAACGTGAACCAGTTGGGTGGAATTTAATTATATCAACCTCTATTTCCCAGTGCTATGGAAAACTCATCTTTGTTTAGTAATTGAGCCAAACTTTTGCCCTGATACTTTTTTTTTTACTTTAACAGAAGGTATTGGGATCATGAAAAAACTCTATCTCCAGATTATGACAAATTTTTACGTTTTATGTAAACACGAACACATAAAAGTGGAATTATACAATGTGTCTGTCCCCATGTCTGCCTGTATCTCAGTCTGTCACTGGCCACAGATCCAAAACGATTTGATGGATTTTGTCCAAACTTTATATTTAGATTTTATAGGGCTTTACCTTAAAGTTATTTGTTTTTTTACCCTAGTCCTTCTATTAAGGGTAGTTTTCTGATGAATATTTTTTTCATTTCAAATTTTTCAAAATGTTCCCTAAAATTTTTTCTTTGAAATGCTAATCTAGGATTTGTTTAGCATTACAAATAGTACTATATGTTGCTGGGGGAATATTTGTTGAGGAGTATTTTATTGAGAGTAAGTTTATGAAAACTCAAAAGATTTCAAAAATGGCTTCAACGATTTTGTTTAATATATATATGGATTGTGATTGTGTGGTATACCAAAAATACTGTATACTTCTTTTTAAGGTAAAATTTTATTTATGAGTAGCTTACTGATAAATTTTTTTAGATTTAATTATTTTTAAAATGGCCTTAAAGATTTCGTTTCAAAAGTGTATTTTGGGGCTGATTGACATCACAAATAACCCTGTATACTTGGTTTTGAGTAAAAAATCAATAAAGGGTTGTTTACTCATGAGTGATTTGTTTTTTTAATTGAATTATTTGGAAAGTGGCTATAACAGTTTTGCCTAGAAAGGATTATACGGAAAATGTTTGACATGAACATGACAAATAAAGCTGTATACCTTTTTATTTGGGGGGGGG